>JZKD02S2118028.1:376764-399046 GCA_000966675.3 Picea glauca
TCGAGATGTAGCTCCGCTGTGTATTGTTCGCGGCTACTCTTTATAGTTATTTGACATGGATCTACAGTGTATTTGATTGGTAGCCATGGTTCTGATTTATCTCGAGCATGGGTATTCCCGCCTTGGTGAGACATTTGATATTGTTTGCAGACGGCACTTCCCGATTCCTGATTCCTGGGCTCACTCATTCAGCATATCAGTACAGATTGGTAAAGATTTGGTAATGTATTTTGGCCATCAGATGCTCTTCTGACCTCACACATTAGGGGGCATCTGTTATAACCCTAAATTGCACTATCCCTGCTTACCTGGCATCAGGCCTACTCATTGCCTTTCCTTTCCAAAGCCATGCTGATCAAACTCTTCAAAAACATCCTAAATCAAATAACCCGCACCCTAACCTAACACTGGGCGTGTTGGGACGCTGGCAGGCCTTCTATATCACGCGTGTGAACGCTGGCTGGCCCACTACAGCTCGCGTTTACCTAACAAAGCAAAAAATTAGGAAAGTTTCCGCGAGGACGAAGAGCTTTTTGTCAGTTAACTGGAACTCTCGGCCATGCATGGCTGAGAGTTCGCCTAAAACCCTAGCTCCTTCTAGCCTATAAAAGGAGGGGTAGGGGTACTATTCAAGAGAGGAAAAATCATAGCAAAGAAACTCTGCGAAATTTCCAAGTCAGTTTTGTCCCAACCCTTTAGCATTGCCTCAAGCTTTAGGAGAAATTCAAGCAGCAACAGTTGGAGGACAAAAGAAGAGGAGGAGCCCACGATCAGGATCGAGGAACGGTGGCCGATCTCAGAAATCATTGTAAGTTGATTCATATTGAGATTAATGAAAAATATACTTTTCCCGTCCCGAATACATGAGTCTCATCTATGTTATTTGATTTATGTTTTATCTCTAACCCCCTAGTAGATCAGTAGCATGCATGCATAGTATTGTCTTGATTGCAGGAAGCTTTGTGGAAGGAGCAGAAGCAACAAGAAGATAACAACTCAATGGAGGATCTACTTCAACCGTCGATAAAAAGGTTAGTTCATTCTTCCCGCATTTGCCTGAGAAAAGGGGTTGAGATTTTGGGTAGAAGGTTAAAATTTAAATCTTAAGGGTCATGATCTGCGTATAAGCTTAGAGCCCTAGCTTATTAGTTCGTAGGGTAGAATACCCCACAAAAAATACATATTTGAATTCCCATAGCACCGGGTGATCCTCAATCTTCAACTCCTTACTCTATGTTCCATTGAGTACTTGTATTACATACAAGGGACACACTTTTCGACTAAAATTATTGCGATGCAGTGTTGATATCTGCCTTATTGATACTAACTTTTGAATGCCTTGCAACACCCTCATGTTTCCTTCTTCATCTTCAAATTCTAAAGTCTTTTCATAGAAATTAAATATTTCCTTATGGAAAACCAACCATTCCATACCCCACAACACATCATATGATCCTAAGGGTAGGGTTTTCAAGGTTTCTTGAGTGTGCAATCCACTCATTTCAAATGGACAATCCTCTATTACCTACGCCACTTTTCTCTTAGTCCTTATAGCTAACTGGACCAACCACACCTTTGCATGTTTATTTCTTTGTAGGGCACATGACAAAAACTTGAGGCGAAACATAACTAAGGTTATAACCAGGGTCACTCAAAATAGAAATAGGTTTCTTGGAAATTATACCCTCTCGATCCACCACAAAATATTGGTGGTCTTCTTATCAATTCTCAACAATTGCATATACCTCGACACACTTCTAACCACATCATTGAACATACTAGCGTCTTGAATATGGTAGACTATTTTGTTGTCATGCTATCTATGAGGGAAATATATCAAAAAATGTGCCTTTCCACAACCCTAATATTGTAGAGGTTCTTTCTTTTTCTCCTCTACCTTCTCTCTTGCCTTATTGGTTGGCCTATTTCCACTATGGGATGGAAACTTCTACTGGTGCACACTTCTACTCAGATGACCAAACTGAGCACATTTTTTTAGATTCTTATATTTAGATGGTTTAAATACCTTCCTATGTGTTGTGTCTCACCTCCCACAATGACCCATTTTTTTTAAAGTTTTTATGGGTCCCTCTTTTTGTGAATAATAGTTTTCCTACAAGGCATACATTCTTGCTTCACTAAGGAAATATGAGCTTAAGTTTTAACTGATTTGGAATAAGCCTCACAAAATCATTTATTCTAGCATAAACCTTTCCATTGCTCTCATCGGAAAGGGGTCTATTGGAATCGTATCCAACAAAGTATTTCACTCCACACATCACCTAGAACTTCTATCGGTGCACTCTGATAACTATGATGCATCCACCTCACTCCTTACATGAGACCCCATGGATTAATAGATTCAATCCCAACCTATCCCCCCTCCCCCCTCGATTTAGTACGTCCTTTCCAATCACCACCTACCCAAATGGCGTTCTAAGATTGGACCCTTGCTTCCCCGTTTCTCAATATTAAATAAGTTTCCTTTTATTTCTTTTGGGACTCATCAGTTTTCCCAAGGTATCGAAGGAATATTAATTCTATACCATTCTCATCGAAGTCCAATTCATTCCCCATCCTCTCAAACTCTAAAACTAAAACTATGATAGAATTGTTGAGCCCTCCCACATGCATGCCTGATAAATTCTCCTAGGATTAAAGAATATTCTTTTAATACCGCTTCCGTCAAGTTTGAACATTTCCTCATTCTTCAAAACTCTGATGGATTTTCTCTTAAGTCTTACAAAGAATACGCACAACAAACATTTCGAGAAGAGATAATATTATTTCAATACCTTTTCTTCAGGTTTTAGTTTGAACCTCACCCTAACGACCTTCGATGCCAAGACTCTAATAGGTCCCACCTCCACCACAGTACTGCATATATGTTAGGTCAAACTGATTTTTTAGAGATAAGAGAATATGCTTTCGATACCCCTCCCATTGGAGCTCAAATTAATATGAAATCCTTCCCTCTCTGAATGCATGACTATGATATTGATCTTGTTTTTAAATTCAATCTTTCACCACATCCGATACATGAATCTGGCCATCCACCACATTTAATGAGCATTAATCAAAGATATTAAGTCCAGATCTAGAAATGATTCTCGTACACACCTGAGTTATGGCACGTGTGTGATTTTTTAATGCACGTTATGGGATATAAACCCCCCTCTTCAGACATATATTATGCAGTAATTTTGCGAAGCATTTGTTCTGTCTTGATTTTTTTACTGAGTGTTATTGCACAACTATTGTAACCGCTTAATCATAGGTAGTCCATTTTTTCATTTAAATATATTTTGTTGTTACAGTTATTGCGTTGTGTTTATTAAGATCACACTCATTTCAATGTGCTAATATAGGACCATTTAATAATCAATCATGGAAATCCAGAAGCCCAAAAATCGAAGGGCTCGGTGTACTTCCAATCAACTATAGGACCTAAACCATCGTCTTGACTAGTTGACTTGTTGGTGACTGATACTAATCACCACACTAGTGAAGACCATTACCTTGGTTGTGAAGAAATCTACAAGATCTTCAATTTTTCATATTTCCCCATCGATGATGAGAATTTGGGAGTTTACTAGAATATCCTAAGAAGAGACATCCATCTAGTAGCCTCCTAACCACCACTTTTCCTGTACAACGAGGTAGCACAATGGTGCCTCAAACAATTTGATGCCACAACAATGATCATCGTGACAAAACAAGGGAAGCAGGTAGCATCCCTGATACCTGAAGACATTGGCTCAAGATATCATCTTCCCACTCCCACATGCTCTCTAAATGAACCATTCTTAAAAGGTTTTTCCCAAGCAAGCAAAGGACCAGTGAAGAAAATGAAATGTTGGTGGGTTGACAAAGATGAAACCCTCAAACAAGGCCATAAATTAGTTCCTACTCACAGGCTCAAGACTGCCTACAAAATGTTGGTAGCCATGCTCTACCGACCATATGGAGAGGAAAAGAGCACACATTTTTAAAACGATTGGATTCCTTTGGTACACACCATCATTAGGATGGGACAAGTATTCAACTAGGCAGACATCCTAGTTTTCAACATATGTCTACACGTGAAGAATCTTCCAGGTATGAAGAAAATTTGTTTTTATATGTCAGCCTACATGATCAATGTTATCTACTCCTTTGTACAGTTTGTTGACCTAGGGTGGAACTAGGACCAAAACCAACCCCCTATCCATGTATATGGCTCTCATTTACGGAGCGTTAATTACATAAAACACTTTTATGACATATGAAATCTATTTATATCCCCCCTGCACTCCATTCTGTTTGGTTTCCTTAGACACAAAATATCCTTCAAAGCCAGGAATGGGATGAAATGGGTAGCCGATTGGTTTCCCTATAAAAATTATTCATATATCAGGGTGTATGGGACCATTGGATATCCACACATTTTACCATACTTCGTCCCATACCATTTGTTGATGAAGGAAATTGAATATCAAACCATGGGGTTAGGGATTACTGCATTATTGAAAATCAACAATAAAACATTTGGCCAATTTTCCCCATCCACATCGAAAGTTACATTATTTTCAATAGCCAACATGCAAGGAAAGAAGCAGAGGCCCTACAAGAGTTAATCCTATGCCTAGGAGAGTCCAAAGGGCATGATCCTCACAATATAACAATCAACCATGTCAGGTCTATTGGTCTCACCCATTCCAATATCCATGCGGTCGATTTTGAAGAGGAAAAGTTTAAGGGAGCACTATCTTATGATGAAGTCTTACATTAGTTACCCCATGACATGGCCAAGTGGGATCTTGAGCATGAAAAATAAGAGATTAAGAGGGAAAATCTAAACCAGTTCTATAGGTTACTTTAGAAAGAGAAGGACACTGACATAACCAAAGAGAAAGAGAAAACCAAGAAGGAAGAAAAACTAGAAAAAAAAGGCTCCAAGTTGAGAAGGATTATCAGAAAAGGCAAGTTGAGGAGGCAAGGAGAAGGAAATAACATGAGCACATGGCACAAAATATTGTGCTCCAAAAGAATAAATAAGAAGAAGCCAATAAATTGGTTGATGAGGCAGAGACAAAACGTGCAGCTAACGAAGTTGAAGCTAAGAAGAAGGATGACGTGATTTTGAAGCTGAATTTAAGCCAGACCCCTAACAATCCATCGATGCCCAATTGTTAGGGACCTAACCCCTCACATAGGTAGAATGATATATTTCCATGTAATAAAGGTCAATATTAATAAGGCCTAGCAATAAGGAAGAATAAGTACAATGTAAGAAAACCTAATAGAAGCTTTCGCTTCTATAAGGATTTTCCTCTAGATGGTTCTTTTGAAAGATTTATTTAGTATAAATAAGAGTCGAGTGTATGAGAGCTCTTGTATTGGATATTATTGTAATAGATATATGCTCTGCTTAAGGTTTCCCCCTCGAAGAGGAAAGTGAACATTTCTCTCAGTAATCAAAGTGTTCTTTCTAATATTATTCTAGCATCATTTTGGTATTATTGTGGTGTTGTTCTGGTTATATTGTTGTTCATCTACCATTTATAGCTATTTATTTCTATTCTTCATACTTTTTATATCTGGAATATTACAAGTGGTATCAGAGCACCTTCCTCAGAAGAAAATTGTGGGTTAATTTTTTTTAGGGTAGAGACGCATTCCAGTGTCTTTAAGCTACAAAGATCTATCATTACGCGCATAAACCCACAGTTGGGGATTCATACACGCAGGAAATACAAGTGGTACTTAAGCGCACATCTGTTAGCCACCCTTGTAAACCATGTTGGTACCCCTTCGAGTGGTAGCACATTAGAAAACACCCATATATGGATCAACCTAGATCTCTTGAATCCCTCCATAGATAAACCAATCGGCCACTTGACTTCTATAGTGTCATTGAGAACAACACTCGGGAATATACTCTCTAGTACCTAGGTAGTTGGGTAGTACGACTAAGGGCATGGTCTAGCCTCCTTAGTTGTTGCCCCGATATATTGGGCTGAGTACTACTATTGGACCCCACACATATATCAGAGAGATATAGTACAGGGCAAACCCTTGAACACCTAAATCTTGGGACGGAAACGAAAATAAAACAGACAAGATCTATTGTGGTGCAACTATGTCACCTGAAATTTTTTTTATGTGTGGTCCCACCCGCCCCTTTTTGTGTTCCCTCGTCATCATGGCCCATACCCGTAGCCAAGACTTGGAATATCACTTCACTACCTTGCATTATAATTTCACAGAAACCCAACAAGAAGTACGACAACTCAGTGCCAATATTACCACCATCAATCAAAAGATGCATTCCTCCATAGATGCCTCAATCACGGAACTCAAAGAAGATCTCAAACAAGACATTACTATCCATATTTAATTTGTCACTATGATGATTTGCGCCAAGCTACATATCCTTGCAGATCTTCCCTTATCTTACCCACCTTTGCATACCAAAGGTGAAACTTCCGCTCATTCCCATAATTTTCATCCCAATCACTGTCAGCGTGACTTATGCCTTCTGCGTGTGGATGTGACCAAAATTGATGGATTGGATCCCACTGGCTAGGTAACTCAAATGGAACATTATTTATCTTTTTATGGAATTACGGATGAGTTGGCCAAACTTCGGTGTGGTGTTATCCATGTAGATCAAGAACGTTGGCAATGGTGGCAATGGAGAAAAAATGATCGCCAAGGGTATGTGGCTTGGAAACACTTTATGGAAGAGATTTATGAATGATTTGACACTGAGACTAACCATTTAGGCTGTTTGAGAAAGTTGAAACAGTCTGGCACCGTGGAAGACTTTATAGCTTCTTTTGAGAGATTGGCTTTTCGTAAAGAGGGAATGTCTGATGATTTTTTTTGAGAATGTTTTATCAGTGGCCTCAAGGATGAGATTCATGCTCATTTCCTCATGGCTCGGCCTCAGTGTTGGGTAGACTCTACTAAAAGAGCTAAGGAAGCACAACAGGTTGTCTCTTCTCAAAACAAAAAACCCTCCTTTATTCCTCGCACTAAACCAGTAACTCCCACTCCTCGTTCTACTCCACTAAAGATCCAAAAATTGACCAAGGCCAAAATGGATGAATGCCAACTGAAATGCCTTTGTTATAATTGTGATGAAAAATATTTTTTGCGACACAAGTGTAAGGAACCAAATCTTTTTAAGGCCATATCGGAGGATGTTGAGGCTCCCCTTGTGTCTATGTCACCTGAACCCACTGAAATAACCCCTCCCTTAGACCCTCCTAAAGTAGAACCGATCATTTCCTAAAATACTCTTACTAGCTTCTCTGCTCCCCAAACCCTCAAGCTAATTGGTTACATCAAGCATAGGAAGATCATCATTCTTGTTGATAGTGGAAGCACCCATAATTTTATTCATCACCACATTTCCCAAGAAACTAATTGCTATATCCGTGTATTAAATAATTTCCAAATCATGATTGCCAATGGTGGGTCCATGAAATGTGGAGGGCATTGTGAAAATGTGCATCTCCAAATTGGTGAATACCACATGAAATCTCATATGTTTTCTATCGACATGGGCGGTTGTGACATTGTGTTGGGTGCAGAATGGATAAGGACTTTGGGTCCCATTCTCATGGATTTTAAGGAATTAACCATGCAATTCGACTAGGAGGGCCAACAATATAAGTTCCAAGGCATCACCATCGGTTCCCCACAGATCATTAGTTCCCATCGCATGGGAAAGCTACTAAAAAAAGGTCATTTTGGCATTATTTCCCAACTCCATGCCATATAAGCAAATGAGACACCCTTTGTGCCATAGGACCTCCAATCCATCCTCTCTAAACATCAAGTGGTTTTTTCCACTCCCGAGGGGCTCCCTCCTTCCCTTGGTGTTCTTGATCATTCCATTCCCCTTGTCCCATGAAGCCTTCTCCTAATATCCATCCCTATCAACACCCCTTTTCCTAAAAAAATGAAATTGAGAAAATGGTTCAAGAACTTCTCAACACAGGTGTTATCCGTCCTAGTATGAGCCCATAGTCTTCTCCTGTGGTCATGGTCCTTAAGAAATAATTTTCATGCCGCATGTGTCCTAACTTTCACGCCCTCAACAAACTCACCATTAAATAAAAATTTCCCATTCCTATCATTGATGACCTCTTGGATGAATTAAGAGGTGCCCAGTTCTTAATTTTGCATATGATACAAAAATTGCAGTCCAATTCTCCAGTTTCCCTAGGGTAATATTGGCTCAATGATGAGCTTCAATACAAAGGACATTTGTATTTAAGTAAACAATCAAAACTTAAATCCATGGTAATTTTCGAGCTTCATGCTACACCCACAGCTAGGCACTTGGGGTTTACCAAAACTTATGACCGGGTCAAACGTTCTTTTTTCTGGGAGGGTATGAAACAAGACGTTTGTAATTTTGTGGTTCAATGTGATATGTGCCAACACAACAAGGGAACAAAAGTCAAATCTCCTGGAACACTACAACCGCTTCCGATTCCACCTTCTATTTGGTGGGATATCTCTATGGATTTTATTAGAGGCTTACCTAAATCGGGAAATAAATCAATCATCATGTTGGTAGTTGATCATCTTTCAAAGTATGCTCATTTATGTGCTCTTCAAAACCCATTTACAACATCCATTGTGGCTCAATGTTTCATGGATCAGGTCTTCAAGCTTCATGGCATGCCGTATTCTATTGTTTTTTATTGCGACCCAACTTTCACCAGCAATGTTTGGCAAGAACTGTTCAAACTACAAGGCACCCAATTGCATCTCAACACAACTTATCATCCCCAGACTAATGGTCAAACTGAAATTGTCAACAAATGTTTGGAAACATATTTGAGGTGTTCACATCAGAAAGGAAGAATCAATGGGCTCAATGGTTACCGCGAGCAGAATGGTGGTACAACACTTCCTACAATATAGCTACATGCATGACTCCTTTTGAATCGGTATATGGACAAAATCTACCTTCATTTATCTCATATTTTCTAGGTGTCTCGAAGTTCTAGGCGGTTGACCAAATGCTTACATTTCGAGAGGATATTCTTTGTACCCTCAAAGAGAATTTGGTTATGGCCCATAATTGCATGAAGCAATAAGTATATCAAGGTCGCTCTGAACATCAATTTGTAGAAGGGGATCAGGTGTTTCTTCGACTACAACCTTCTAAGTAAAACTCCCTCAAGGCTAACCATTGTCAAAAACTGGTGCCCAAATTTTATGGTCCTTATACCGTTCTCAAGCATATGGGACAAGTGGCCTATCAGTTAGATTTGGCTAGTCATTCTAAGCTCCATCCTAGTTTTCATGTTTCTTTCTTAAAGGTGATTGGAACTAAGTGCCAAAATCAAACCAACCTTTTGGAGTTGGACGAAGAAGGCTCCATTTGTCTACAACCGCAAGCAGTTTTGGACCAGCGTGAGCGTCGACTATGTTAGTGAACCATCAAGTAAGTGTTAGTCTAGTGGAAAGATACAACTCTAGCAGATGCCACTCGGGAACTAGCTGCCATTCGGCAGCAATTTCCCCATCTCAAGCCTTCAGGACAAGGTTGTTTTTAAGGGGACGGACATGTTAGGGACCTAATCCCTCACATAATTAGAATAATATATTCCGATGTAATAAAGGTAAATATTAATAATGCCTAGAAATAAGGAAGAATAAGTCCAATGTAAGAAGACCTAATAGAAGCTTTCGCTTCTAAAAGGATCTTCCTCTAGATGGTTCTTTTGATAGACATATTTAGTATAAATAGGAGTCAAGGGTATGAGAAATCTTGTCTTGGATATTATTGTAATAGAGATCTACTCTGTTGGAGGTTTTCCCCTCGAAGAGGCAAGTGAACATTTCTCTTAGTAATAAAAGTGTTCTTTCTGGTATTATATAGCATCATTTTGGTATTATTGTGGTGTTGTTTTGGTTATATTTTTGTTCATCTGCTATTTCTAGCTATTTATTTATGTTCTGCATACTTTTTATATCTGGAATATTACACCAATATAGAAATTGTGAATGTACCCCCTCAAGACTACACTCCCATAAGTACCATTCCAGGAGATTCCTCCTTCTCCTCCCGAGCCCTGAATTTTGAGGGTTCTGTCGTAGCCATTGGAGACTACTACTTTGATAACAGGACAAGATATATTGATAATAGACCGACCAAGAGGAAAATAGGAGAATACACGAGGTCAAAATCATCTACAGGGAGGGTATTAGAATGGAAAGTAGGGCTTGATCCTGAAGAAAACACGGTTCAAGAAACCTTTTCACATCTAACTGGTTATAAATGATAGCAATGAGAAATGAGTAAATGTTGAATGCTAACTAATGTGTTTTGTGTAAGATGGAACTTTTAAGAAAAGAGCCCCACAATTTTTCACCCCCCACCCCCCCTCTAAGTGTGGTAGGTGTGTCCAACAATTGGTATCAGAGAGGGCCTTCACTATAAGCCTTAACAAGATTGGAGGAGATCCATGGAAACACAAATGAATGATGAAGTTCCAATCCTTGATGGGGAAAACTATTCTACTTGGAGAATAGAAATGAGAGTGCATTTGAAGGAAATGGGAGTAGGTATTTAGAAGGCAGCCATTGTTGGATCAATTTCATTGAAGAACAAGTGAAAGTATGCAGCTCAAAGGGAAGGAAAGGAGAATGATTCATTGGTTCTCAAGACCATTCTTAGTGGACTCTCAAGCCCTATCAAAGAGAGCATGGGACAATGCACTTCCGCCAAAAATCTATGGATAAAGTTAGAGGAGACATATCAAAGTAAGAAAGAAAACCACTCCATCAAGATCATTAAAGGTAAAGAATCTCCAACTCTTGATTGCATATGTGATGATGTTGAAGGTATTTCAAATGAAGGAAAAGAATTGTGTGATGATATTGAAGGCATTTTAAATGAATGTAAAGAATCTCCACAAACCCTTGATTACAATAATTCAAAATGTTATGATGTTAAATTTTTCTCTACTAGTGAAGAAGATCTAGAAGTAGTTTGGATAAAATTAGTTGATTGTTATCCCATGGAAAAAGTAGAAGAAAAACTATTGGATCTTAAAGAGAAAATTGAAAGAAGTCTATATGAATATAGAAATGACCACTACTATATAGACTATAGCTATCTTTCATATAAAACTAAGAAGTTTCTTAAGAAGAGTCAAAGGCACATATTGAAGTTAAAGGAAATGCTAAAGGAAAAAGAAGAGAGTAATAAGATTCAATTAGAAGAAAAGGAAGAAGATATCACACAATTATAGAATGAAAAAGAAGATAAGAAGGTAGATTATGATATTAGCAAATGTTTTGAAACTATTGTTCATCTCAAAACCCAAATTGAAGAAGCCAAAAGGATAGAGGAACTATTGAAGAATCAAATAAATGAAAAGGAATAGTCATGTCATAAGTTAGAAGCTGAAATTGTTGACGTTAGAAAGAAGGTAAAGCAGTCAAACAAATTCTTGAATACCTCACAAATCTTGAGTGAGATCTTTGAAAATCAAAGATCACCATATGATAAATTAGGTCTTGGTTACAAAGGAGAAGCTACACATGCTGAAGCAAGCATGTTAAAGAAGCATGAGGTAAGTCCATCAAAGGATGAAGGCAATGTTGCAAATCAACCATCCACACAAGGAAAATAAAATTTCAAAAGAACAAAGCAAGGAAGACATCAAGAAGCTATCTTTGGGACACCAAAGCAAAGGTATGAAAGTATTTTTCATGGGCATTGTTATTCATGTAATGAATATGGTCACAAATATTTTGAATGTAGAGATTATGAAAGGAGATATAATGGAAGATTTTATAACACCATAAGGTGTTGGAGATGTGATCAAGTAGGACACATTGTTGTTCACTGTAACACCATGAGATGCTATAGCTGCAGTGGATTTGGCCACAAATCCCAGGATTGATGGAACACAAGAAGAAATTCCATGATGAGGACTTCACATAGCATGGCTAGAAGAAGGAATGAAGTAAGGAAGGGATACATCTTTGAAAATATGGAAGCTCAGAGCCCAATTTCTGAGAAACAGGGACACCTTCAAGAGTGGGTGAAGAAGACTGAGAAACTAGAACATAATGGAATAATGAAGGGAAGCTCAAGTGTGTCATCTACTGAAGCGTACGCGGATGACAATGGTAATAGTCATGTACATATGTAGGCTAACGCTGAATAGTTCGCGCACATACGTGAGATGTCTCTGCAGCAGGCTACGTATATATAGTAAAGCCTTGGGAAAGAGGAAATGAACATGGGTTGAAGCTTGATGTGATGGTATAACACTCTGTTGCAGGGTCTGACATTATTTGTTGCAGGTTCTAACACTGTTTGCTGCATGTTTTCATGATTCTATATTGGATTATGTAATGTGATGATAAAAATATTGAAAGGCCATATTGGATGAATGGGACTAACCCATGAGTATGGATTGAGACATTTTTTGTTAAAGAACAATGCTGGTTATAATAGTGAAGTTATGGCACCTTATTTATGTGATATATCAAGATGATGCTAGCTAGAGATGTCATTGAGCTATTGAAGCATACTACTAGTACATGTATTGATGGATCCTTAGTATTTGTTGTAGTAAATGGAGGATTGTGGCTGATATGTTAGGGTACATGGCTGATGCATCTTTGAGTTTCATTGATATATCCTGTGATGTATTATTGAAATATTACTTGTTGGATATCTTGGTGCATGCATTTGGCATATGAATGGGCTACATATTGGGACATGTAGTTGGTGAGTTGATGAGGTGGTGATACATGTTGATATGCATGTTTGGTACACTCATAGATGGCATATGCTTGATGATAGTACACCATTGGTATTACTTGATTAGCACAACAATTGGTACTTGTTTGAGATACATGGTTATGACACTTGGAAGCATATTGGTAGATGCACATGGTTGGCATAATTGGTAGATACACATGTTGGCATATGGTTGATACAATCCATTGATGAGATCTTATGGCACATTGTATGCTATTGATGGACATGGTTGTTGTGCATGGGTGTTTTGCATGATGGGCACACAATTGGTACATGATGTACTTGGGTGATGTTCTACTCATGATTATTTATTTTATTGTTGACATATCTTTTGTTTCATGATGATTGGTATGGAATGAGTTTGATGCATAAATAGGTCCAAGGATAGTCATATGGTAGCATATTGTTCATATTGTAGAGAAGATAGGGGGAGTCATTCTTCTTCCCATGATTCTAGGAGGAGAAAATATCCCTATACTTGAAGAAAGAGCACAGAGGCATAGTTCCAGGGGGAGCAATCATCATAGGGGGAGTATGAGAAATGTATCTTCAGCATTGCATCAAAGTGATATCCCTTGTTCAAAAAGGGGAGATATTATTCAGAGGAAGATCAAAGGCATTCAAGCAGGGGGAGCAGCCCCAAGAGGAGAATAGCCCTTTTCCATTGATGTCAAAGGGGGAGAGATAGTCACATTGATGTGATTGATGTTTAGTAATGAGGAGAGATAGTCATATTGATATGATTGAGGAATATTGATGTAGAGCATGCCTTGTCTACATGTTGACATCAATGATTGGTGTTGAAATCAATGTTGGTATTGCCATCAATGCCAAAGGGGGATATTGCTGGATCATGTTGTCATTGATGCCAATGGTTTGATTGATTGATCTCAAAGGATTGATTTCAAGTGATTAAGTGATTGATTGATGTCAATGGATTGATTTATAGGCTTCATTGATTGATGATTGATGGATAATGTATATGTATTGTCCTTGATGATAATGATAGATGTCAAGTTTAAACCAATCGATGAAGATGAATCAATAATTTATCATTGATATGATTCATATATGAATATGGATCAATGATTTGTCATTGATACATGATGAATATGTATTCTTTGATATATGATGCATAGTTTGTTTGATGAAAAGATGACTCATTAATTTTGTCATGATTGATAAGAAGTACAAATGGATGAACTCCAAAGTGGTCCCCTTATGGTGAAAGCCCTCACAAGAAGACTCTTTGCAGTTGAGTTGTGGTTGAGAGAACCCATTATTGTATGTGGAATAATGATATGAAGATCAATGAGTTTTTTGACGAAACTATCCTAGATGGATAGTGCTTGTCATGCCATTTTTGGTGGTATGTGGAACGTCACATAACTCCTCAGGGTTTGAGAGTTATGGCCCTACGAAGTTGAAGGACCCCCATATGATGGCTTGAAACCCCATGAGGTCAAAGAAGTCAAAGTTCTTGAGAGGAAGAAATTATTATTTAAATGATAAAGTTAAGTGACAAAATCAAGGAGGACTATTTAAATATTAAAGTAAGGTGACAAAATCGAGGAGGAATATTTAAATGATAAAGTAATGGAGAACTTTCTATTTATGGAATGTGGTTAACCCTAAAATGAGGAAAATAGGTTAAGTAACTTAGAAATGGGTTAAGTGAACTAGAAGTGAGTTAAGTCATCTAGAATATGAAGAGTGTAAATAAGAGGCTAGGGTCTCTTGTGAAAAGTGCATTTTGGAAGAACATTTTGGGAGTATCTCTTGTGTATCTTTTGTGTGTATCTCTTGAGCATGATTGAAGATATATTATGAGAGAGAGAGCTTGAGGAGGATCTCATGGACACATCAAAGTTTTGACAATGTCTGATATCTTGATGAAAAAATTCTCGGATCTTTAGAAACCCTAGTTTCTGAGGTAAACGTGGGCTGCAATGGGCCAGGGCATGTACACACACGGGCTGTATGAGGACAGGGAACATATAATGGATAAAATCATGGAGATTTGTGTTTGAGATGATGACTGGTTGTTGAAGACTGAAGCAAGTTACATATCTGCATTCTATGGGCTCAGATATGTCACTCGAACTCTGGTATGGTTATATTATTGTATTGATGGATAATAATGCTTGTTGTGTTGTGAATGCTTAGGCAATTCTTGGTATGGTTGTTGTGATGTGGTTTGAGTTGGTTGATGGAGTGAGAAGGGATCTTATAATTCAATATTGATATGATGGCAATAGTATATTTTTTTTTTACACATGTTTGAGTAGCATTTATATTGTATGATTGAGAATCATAAATAAGATATTGGAGAGCTTGGATGTGTTGTGACTGGCTGGTGGTCATCTTGGATAGTGAAAGACAGAAGAGAATATGATTGCAGGGAGTAGAGGATCTAAGCATCTGAAGAAAAGAAAAACGCTTTCTACTCAGAAGTGTAAGCATGCTACATTATAGACTGGACATGTACATACACGAGTTGTAGTGAGCTAGGGCATGCACACACGTGGTATGCACTACTGACAGGTCGCATACCTGTGATAGATAGATATCTGTGGAGGATTGTTTCCTCATCTCAATTGGTGCTGAGGATGTAAGATGAGTCTTGCATATAGATTTGGTGCTCTTGTAGAGTTGTACTCTATTCAGTTGTTGCTGATAAACCCCAAGGATTGTAGTCCATAATAAAAAGAAAAAAATGTACATACATCTTGTGTTCTTTTTGTTCCTTGTGTTGATGACCTGTTGATGATATATTGTTGATATATGTTGCTAATATGTGTTCACATCTAACTGGTTATAAATTATAGAAATGAGAAATGATTAAACGATGAATGATAACTAATGAGTTTTGTGTAAGAGGGAAGTTTTAAGAAAAGAGCCCCACACTCATTCACCCCCCCCCTCTAAGTGTGGTAGGTGTGTCCAAAAATTGGTATCAGAGTGGGCCTTCACTATAAGCCTTAACAAGATTGGAGGAGATCCATGGACACACAAATGGATGATGAAGTTCCAATCCTTGACGAGGAAAACTATTCTACTCGGAGAATAGAAATGACAATGCATTTGAAGGAAATGGCAATAGGTATTTGGAAGACAACCATTGGTGGATCAGTTTCATTGAAGAACAAGTCAAAGTATGCATCTAAAAGGGAAGGAAAGAAGAATGACTCATTGTCTCTCAAGACCATTCTTAGTGGACTCTCAAGCCCTATCAAAGAGAGCATGGGACAATGCACTTCCGCTAAGGATCTATGGCTAAAGTTAGAGGAGACATATCAAAGTAAGAAAGAAAACCACTCCATCAAGATCATTAAAGGTAAAGGATCTCCAACTCTTGATTTCATATGTGATGATGCTGAGGGGATTTCAAATGAAGGCAAAGAATCATGTGATGATATTGAAGACATTTCAAATGAAGGTAAAGAATCTCCACAAACCCTTGATTACAATAATTCAAAATGTGATGATGTTGAATTTTTCTCTACTAGTGAAGAAGATCTAGAAGTAGTTTGGATAAAATTAGTTGATTGTTATCCCATGGAAAAAGTAGAAGAAAAACTATTGGAGCTAAAAGAGAAAATTGAAAGAAGTCTATATGAATATAGCAATGACCACTACTATATAGACTATAGCTATCTTTCAAATAACACTAAGAAGTTTCTTAAGAAGAGTCAAAGGCACATATTGAAGTAAAAGGAAATGCTAAAGGAACAAGAAGAGATTAATAAGATTCAATTAGAAGAAAGGAAGAAGAGATCACAATATTAAAGAATGAAAAAGAAGATAAGAAGGTAGATGATGATATTAGAAAATGTTTTGAAACTATTGTTCATATCAAAACCCAAATTGAAGAAGCCAAAAGGGTAGAGGAACTATTGAAGAATCAAATAAATGAAAAGGAAGAGTCATGTCATACGTTAGAAGCTAAAATTGTTGACCTTAGAAAGAAGGTATAGAAGTCAAACAAATTCTTTAATACCTCACAAATCTTGAGTGAGATCTTGGAAAATCAAAGATCACCATATGATAAATCAGGTCTTGGTTACAAAGGAGAAGCTACACATGTTGAAGCAATCATGCCAAAGGAGCATGAGGTAAGTCCATCAAAGGATGAAGGCAATGTTTCAAATCAACCATCCACACAAGGAAAATAAAATTTCAAAAGAACAAAGCAAGGAAGACATCAAGAAGATATCTTTGGGACACCAAAGCAAAGATATGAAAGTATTTTTCATGGGCATTGTTATTCATGTAATGAATATGGTCACAAATCTTTTGAATGTAGAGATTATGAAAGGAGATATAATGGAAGATTTTATAATACCATAAGGTGTTGGAGATGTGATCAAGTATGACACATTATTGTTCACTGTAACACCATGAGATGCTACAACTGTAGTGGATTTGGCCACAAATCCCAGGATTGCTGGAACACAAGAATAAATTCCATGATGAGGAATTCACATAGCATGGATAGAAGAAGGAATTAAGTAAGGAAGGGAGACATATTTGAAAATATGGAAGCTCATATCTCAAGTTCTGAGAAACAGGGACACCTTCAGGAGTGGGTGAATAAGACTTAGCAACCATAACATAATGGAATACTGAAGGGAAGCTCAAGTGTGTCATCTAATGAAGCGTACGCTAGTGATAGTGGTAACAGTCATGTACATACGTAGGCTGAACTTGAATAGGTCGCGTACATACACTAGCTGTCTATGCAGCAGGCCGCGTATATATGGTAAAGCCTTCAGAAAAAGGCAATGCACATGGGTTGAAGCTTGATGTGATGGTATAACACTCTGTTGCAGGGTCTGACATTATTTGTTGCAGGTTTTGACACTATTTGCTATAGGTTTTTATGATTCTATATTGGATTATGTAATGTGATTATAAAAATAATGAAATGCCATCTTGGATGCATGGGACTAACCCATGAGTATGGATTGAGGCATTTTTTGTTAAAGAATAATGTTGTTTATAATAGTGAAGTTATGGCACCTTGGCTATGTGATATATCAAGATGATGCTAGCTATATATGTCATTGATCTATTGAAGCATACTACTAGTACATGTATTGATGGATCCTTAGTATTTGTTGTAGTAAATGGAGGATTGAGGCTGATATGTTGGGGTACATGGCTGATGCATATTTGAGTTTCATTGATATATCATGTGATGTATTATTGAAATCTTACTTGTTGGATATCTTGGTGCATGCATTTGGCATATGAATGGGCTACATATTGGGACATGTAGTTGGTGAGTTGATGAGGTGGTGATACATGTTGATATGCATGTTTGGTACACTCATAGATGGAATATGCTTGATGATAGTACACCATTGGTAATACTTGATTAGCACAACAATTGGTATTTCATTGAGATACATGGTTATGACACTCAGAGGCATATTGGTAGATGCACATTGTTTGGCATATTGGTAGATGCACATGGTTGGCATAATTGGTAGATACACATGTTGGCATATGGTTGATACATTCCATTGATGAGATCTTATGGCACATTGTATGATATTGATGGACATGGTTGTCGTACATGGGTGTTGTGCATGATGGACACACAATTGGTACATGATGTACTTGGGTGATGTTCTACTCATGATTCTCTATTTTATTGTTGACATATATTTTGTTTCATGATGATTGGTATGGGATGAATTTGATTCATAAAAAGGTCCAAGGATCTTCATATGGTAGCATATTTTTCATCTTGCAGATAAGATAGGGGGAGACATACCCATAGTGGGAGTCATTCTTCTTCCCATGATTCTAGGAGGAGAAAAGAACCTTATACTTGAATAAAGAGCACATAGGCATAGTTCCATGGGGAGTATGAGAACTGTGTCTTCAACACTGCATGAGAGTGATATCCCTTGTTCAAAAAGGGGATAGATTATTCATAGGAAGATCAAAAGCATTCAAGCAGGGGGAGAATCCCCAAGAGGAGAATGGCCCTTTGCCATTTATGTCAAAGGGGGAAAGATGGTAAAATTGATGTGATTGATGTTTAGTAATGGTGAGAGATAGTCATATTGATATGATTGATGACTATTGATGTAGAGCATGAATTGTCTACATGTTGACATCAATGATTGGTGTTGACATCAATGTTAGTATTTCCATCAATGCCAAAGGGGGAGATTGTTGGATCATGTTTTCATTGATGCCAATGGTTTGAATGATTGATGTCAAAGGATTGATGTCAAGTGATTAAGTGATTGATTGATGTCAATGGATTGATTTATGTCAATGTATTGATTGATAGGCTTGATTGACTAATGATTGATGAACAATGCATATGTATTGTCCTTAATGAGAATGATAGATGTCAAGTGGAAACCAATTGATGAACATGGATCAATAAGTTATCATTGATATGATGCGTAGATGAATATGGATGAATGAGTTGTGATTGATACATGATGAAGATGGATTCTTTGATATATGATGCATAGTTTGTTTGATGTAAAGATGACTCATCATTTTTGTCATGATTGATAAGAAGTACAAATGGATGAACTCCAAAGTGGTCCCCTTATGGTGAAATCCCTCACGAGAAGATGTTTTTCGGTTGAGTTGTGGTTGAGAAAACCCATGCTTGTATGTGGAATAATGAGATGAAGATCAGTGATTTTGTTGATGAAACTATCCTATATGGATAGTGCTTGTCATGCCATTTCCGGTGGTATGTGGAATGTCACATAAATCTTCACGGTTTGAGAGTTATGGCCCTATGAAGTTGAAGGACCCCCATATGATGGCTTGAAGTGCCATGAGGTCAAAGAAGTCAAAGTGCTTGAGAGGAAGAAATTATTATTTAAATGATAAAGTGAAGTGAAAAAATCAAGGAGGACTATTTAAATATTAAAGTAAGGTGACAAAATCGAGTAGGAATATTCAAATGATAAAGTAATGGAGAAATTTCTATTTATGGAATGTGGCTCACCCTAAAATGAGGAAAATAGGTTAAGTAATCCAGAAATGGGTTAAGTGACCTAGAAGTGGGTTAAGTGATCTAGAATATGAAGAGTATAAATAAGAGGCCAGGGTCTCTTGTGAAAAGTAAATTTTGGAAGAACATTTTGGGAGTATCTCTTGTGTATCTTTTGTGTGTATCTCTTGAGCATGATTGAATATCTATTCTGAGAGAGAGAGCATGAGGAGCATACCATGGATGCATCAAAGTTTTGGAAATGTCTATGATCTTGATGAAAAAAGTCTCGGAGCTTCAGAAACCCTAGTTTCTGAGGTATACACGGGATGCAATGGACCAGGGCATGTACACACGTGGGCTGTATGAGGACAGGGCATGTACAGTTGATAAAATCATGGAGATTTTTGTTTGAGATGAGGATTGGTTGTTGAAGAATGAAGCAGGTTCCAGATCTACATTCTATGGGATCATATCTATCACTGAAACTCTGGTATGGTTATATTATTGTCTTGATGGATACTAGTGCTTGTTGTGTTGTGAATGATTAGAGAATTCTTGGTATGGTTGTTGTGATGTGGTTTGAGTTGGTTGATGGAGTGAGCAGCACTCTTTTGATTCAATATTGATATGATGGATATAGTATACAGGTTGTTTACACATGTTTGAGTAGAATTTATATTGTATGATTGAGAAGAATGAATAAGCTATTGGAGAGCTTGGATGTGTTGCGACTAACTGGTGGTCAGCTTGGACAGTGAAAGATAGAAGAGAATGTGATTATAGGGAGCATAGGATCTGAGCATGTGAAGCAAATAAAAACCCTAGTTTCTCATAAGTGTACGCATGTTGCATTATAGACTGGACGCGTACATACATGGGTTGTAGTGAGCCAAGGCACATACACACACAGGATGCACTACTGACAGGTTGCGTACCTGTGATAGATTGATATCTATGGAGGATTGTTGCCTCATCTCATTTGGTGCTGAGGATGTAAGTTGAGTCTTGCATATAGAGCTGGTGCTCTTGTATATTTGCACTCTATTCAGTT
This sequence comes from Picea glauca, assembly GCA_000966675.3. Taxonomy (NCBI): domain Eukaryota; kingdom Viridiplantae; phylum Streptophyta; class Pinopsida; order Pinales; family Pinaceae; genus Picea; species Picea glauca. The sequence goes on from JZKD02S2118028.1 coordinate 397,585, forward strand.
GTTGCTGATAAACTCCAAGGATTGTAGTCTGTAATAAAAAGACAAAAATTGTACATACATCTTGTGTTCTTTGTGTTCCTTGTGGTGATGACCCGTTGATGATATATTTCTGATATATGTTGTTGATATGTGTTCACATCTAACTGGTTATAAATTACAACAATGAGAAATGAGTAAATGTTGAATGCTAACTAATGATTTTTGTGTAAGAGGGAAGTTTTAAGAAAAGAGCCCCACACTCATTCACCCCCCCCTCTAAGTGTGATAGGTGTGTCCAACATCTATCAAGGAAGAGGCACTAGCATTGAGTGAAGAACTCATGGCAGAAAATAATGAAATCCTCAATCTGATAAATATCATACGGGCTGAGTGAGAAGAACAACTCAGACTGCAAATCACATTGGTAGAGAATCAAGAAAGGCATCAGGAAGCAAGTGAAGCCTTAGAGGAAATGATTAGTTGATATGATATGCACAAATATCCACCTACCACACTGCTGATATATTCCAAGAGGGAAAAACTTAGGTTCCATATTCTCTTTGACACTTGCATACCTCTCTTCAATAATGTACAAACCACCCAAAGGGAAACAATCGACACTTGCGTGAAGATATGGAGTAGTGCAAACAATCTCATGGAATAGGAATGGGTACGACCAATGTATTCCATTGATGAAACAACATATTCTAGCACCATAATAGTTGAGGTGGAGGATCACAAAAAGACATCCAGTCAAAAATTTAGAATCTGTGTCAATTTGAGGGAAAATCTATTGAAGAACACTTGTTGAGACCCACCTGGCTCACCAACAAAATCCAATCCTTTTTCAAGAACAAATAGAGCAATTATACCAAGAAGTATCCACCAAATTTTTCAATGGAGATTCATTCTTGGAAAGATTACAATCAAGCAAACTCAAGAGCACATTGAGAGATCATTCCCTTTGGAAAGAATATCAAGATCATCTACATGAATAAGGAAACTCATGATTACAGATTCCATAATTATTTCCAGATGTTAACTTCTTCAGTTATTGTAATTTCATTTTGAATTCAGAATATGAAGAGCCTCTTTTTGTAAAACGATCATGATTTAATGATTGAAAAGATAACAATTGTAAACAATCACTCCTCACTATAAAAAGGAGGACTATCCATTTGAAATGGATTTTGGTTTCAAAATGTAGCAAGATAGTATTTTTACTGCAAGTTAATTTGAAATGAGAGGCATTCTAGTTGGAGATTATGGTGTCGATATGTATGAATGTGACTATTCTATTTATACATGTCCATTACTGTAGCTTGTGAATATTGGTTTACAAATTACTTATGAATTAATGTTTGCATTTTTTACAATTACCATGATTTTCATAATGTATACAATGATAGTATGATACAATTAACTAATCAATTTCTTGATTCTAACTAGTTATGCTATTGAACTTTCATGTGACTTGTGTTAT
>JZKD02S2118028.1:404870-417636 GCA_000966675.3 Picea glauca
TTAAAAGGTAAATAATAAAGTGAAGTGATGAGTGTATTATAATTCAAAGTGAATACAAAATAAATTATTTCAATAATAAATTTAATGGATAAATTACAAGTGGGTTAACCCTAAACTAAGGAAAGTGGGACAAGTGACCTAGAAGATGTTTTTAAGGAAGCTACTTGGAGAGTATAAATAAGTGGCAAGGCTCTCTCATTTTAATTAAACTTGTGAATATTGAATATATATAAGTGTTTGAGGTAACCAAGGATATCTAAGCCAAATTTTTGAGGGAAGGTGAAGAAAAGAAGGCCGAAATGCATGGCAGGATAAATTCTTTTGATGGTGCTTTCTAAGGTATGTTATTTACATGTCATCTAACAATTTTCGCTATAAATTTTTTTCTATAATGATTCAGACTGTGAAATTGCTAGGCCATTGAGAAAACATACCCAAGTATCTATGGTAAAAATTCATCTTGTGGGTCGTTGTATTTTTGGAGTTACACTCCGTGGAAAATAGGGTTTGTGGCTAGTCCTGAAACTAGTCAAAAACGAGTGTTTTGGGTAAAAACGTCATAACTTCTTCATAAGAGATCCAAATTCAATGAGAAAAAATGTGTTGGTTAGGGTACAGTCTTTAGTATTCTTTGTAACAGTTTTAGATAAATTCAATGAATATTTTGTGCGGGGCACGCTCTCCAAGGTCGCTCTCTAGAATAATCCAGAATTCAACAAGGTATGTCATTTTTGCTATAACTCCTTTTTTGAGAGGTTCCAAGTACTGAAACCTGGAGGAAATGCATAAAACACACTGAAAAACATTGTGTATTAGTTTCATATATTTATACATTACAGGTTCAAAGTTATGATTACCTCAAGTTAGTGTTGTTGACTAATCCAAAACTAGGCATGTGAGACTTAAGAAAAGTTTGATGAAAATGCTAGTATTTTTTTGTTAAAGTTAAGGAAGGTTTGCAGGAATGTGATCATATACACCAGGTCTATTACAGAGCTACAAATAATATTTGGATGATGAAATTGATGAGGGCTTTTGGTTGAGGTACATTTTGAGTACATGGTTGAGACAAGTAGTTGATGAGTTGGCACATACATGAGGTGTATAGTTGATGATGTTGGTACATATTGATGAGTCATAGTTGATGCGTAGTTAAAACATGATTGGTACATACCCGGTACATGGTTGGATGCACTTTTTTATGGTACAAGTTGATTACAAGTGGTTTGGTACAGTTGGTGGATGGTTGATGCACTTGTTTATGATACAGGTTGATTACAGGTTGAGGTATAGGTTGATACATGGTTGATGCATGGTTTAGATTTATTGGTACAGTTTACAATGGTATATCTCACAATGATAGTGTGACAGTGGTTCCATCATTCTACTTCTACTTTAGGGTGGCAGGACGGGGCAAGGACAAGTGGTTGTAGCTGGAGAACATAGGGGGTTGTAGCCTCCTTCTGGTTGTAGCCAGAGAACTGGGGAGTTGGATATTCCCTCAAGTTGTAGCCTGAGAAATTAGGGGGTTGGATCCTCCTTCCAGTTGAAACTGGAAAACAAAGGAATTTGGTGCTTCCAATGAATGTAATTATTCAAGACATATAATAAAAATCATTCTGTGGTTTTCTCTCGATTTGGGTTTCCACGTAAAACACTGTTGTACTATGTATTTGTGTGATTGTTTATTTCTTACTGCTCATTATTGGATAATAATTCTACATTGATATAACATTTGAAGAAAAAGGATTATAATTACGCTATTAAGAATTCATCCCCACCTCTCAGTAATCCAACAATTATATCAGAGCAGGTTCCTTAAGAAATTAGTTTAACCACTGAAAGGCAGATCATGGAGAGTACCAACTCGTATAAAAATGGAATACCACAGTTTGATGGACATAAGTATGTTTTTTGGAGCATAATGATGAACACATATATACAGGCACAGGGATTTCAAGTTTGGTAATCAATTGTAGATGGATACACAACACCAACAGTTCCACCAACAAATGACAAAGAAGTGAAAATCGGTGAGAATAATTCCAAAGCCAAAAATGCACTTTTGAATGGTCTCGGTGATATGGTATTCACCAAAGTTGCACATTGTAAATCTGCTAAAGAGATTTGGGACAAGCTTCAAAATATTTATGAAGGAGATTCAAAAGTCAAAGAAGCAAAGATTCAAACTTATAGAGGTCAGTTCGAATAACTAAAAATGAAGGAAGATGAAGATATCACAACCTACTTCTTACGAGTCGATGAAACAGTGAATGCAATCATAGAAATGGGAGAAGAAATTGAAGAATCTATAATTGTTCAAAAGGTACTAAGATCTCTTCCTATGAGATTCAACCCTAAGATATCAACACTAGAAGAAAGATTGGATCTAAATTCAATAAGCATGGATGAACTGCATGGAATATTCATAGCATATGAGATGAGAACTGAACAAGAAAATCCAGATGTAAAAGAAGCAGACTTCAAAGAATCCAAAAGCTCAAAGCAAAAGAAAAAGGAATAAGAAGAATATAGTAGCAGCAATGACGTCTCAAAAGATGATGAAGAAGTGGCCAACTTCATCAAAAGACTGAACAAGGGAACCAATGGTAGGTATAGAGGTAAGATTCCTTTAATTTGTTTTAATTGTGATGGTATTGGTCATTTTTCTAACAAATGTCCTCATAAGAAAAATAGAAATGATTAAGGTTACTCAAAAGGCAGACAAACATATAAAGGTAAAAGAACTATAAAGAAATTTTTCAAGAAAATATTTTGCACCAAAGAAGACATCTCATGATCAGATGAAGATGAAGTCAGTGACAGTGAAATAGGGAGAGTTCTATTCATGGCAGTAGAAGACTCTGACAAAGAAGGCTCCGAAGAAGAATATGAAGAAGCATATGAAGAAGACATTGAAGAGGAAGAAGTTGAATTTCGAGAAGAATTAATGAGTGTCATCAAAGTTATCAGAAGAGAAAAGAAGAAAAACAAGAAACTACAAGAAGAACTAGATAAGAAAAAAGACACTCAAGAACTAGAACAAATGATCACAAAATCGACGACTCAAATAGAAGAAGATAAGAGAATTGAAGAATCACTCAAAGAACAGCTAGAAGGAAAGGACGGGATCATTGGAAACCTGGAAGCAGAGTTTGTCACACTAAGAAAGGATATTAAAAAGAAAAATATGCAGAATAGCTCAAAAGTTCTGGATAACATTATTAGTAGTCAAAAATCTCATCTTTACAAGTCCGGACTTGGATACAATCAGACAGAAAAGGGATCAAGCACCAAAACAATAGAGCAAGAAACAAATCCAAAAAGCTATGCAGAAACAATCAAAGGGGATAAAGCGATATACAAGGAAGATTACAGGGACACTCCTCCACCGAGGAGATTCAGATTTCAGAATCAACAACAGATAGACATGCCTCAAGAAGAAGAAGGATTCATAAGAGAACCTCCTTTCAGAATATCTTCAACTACCAGGTATCAAACTATATTTTATGGTTTATGTTATGCATGTAATAATTTTGGACATAAAGTTGTAAATTGCAGAGCTAACAACAGTAACAATAACTACTTTGAGAGCCATACACAAAGGGGTTATTCAAGAAGACCTAGTGAAACATAGAGAAGAGGTTACAATAGGTTTGAATCTTTGAGCACTGAAGTGGAATATTACAAATGTAACAATTTTGAACAAATGGCCAAAAATTGTAGAATGACAGTCCCTCCTAAATAACCTCAATAGAGTCACAAACAAGAACCTCAGAAAACAACATGGATAAGAAAGCAAAATCAGTATAGCAATGAAGAATGCACATTTGCTCTACAAGATAAATAGAAGAAACGTGGTTGGTATGTTGACAGTGGATGTTCAAAACACATGACAGGTGATAGAGACAATTTTTTTACATTACGAAAGGAAAGAGATGGACAAGTCTCCTTCGGAAATGACGATTCATCCAAAATCATTGGAAAAGGAACAGTGCGAATTGGGAACAAGAATGAAAAGGCAGAAATTTTTCTTCTAGTAGAAGATATGAAACATAATATTTTAAGTGTGAGTCAAATGTCTGACCAAGGTCATAAAGTTACTTTCGATTCATAAAAGTGTGAGATAAGAAAAGATGGTTTAGGTAAATTGCTCACTAATGTTGCAAGAAATTCAAGCAACATATATGTGTTAAGTGAAATTGGAAATGAAAAGTGTTGTCTAGGAAAGGAAGATGAAAGTTGGCTATGGCATAAAAAAATGGGTCACATGCATTTTGATAACCTTGTAAAAGTGAGAAAAAGAGAAGCAGTTAGAGAAATGCCCTAGATCACCAAACCAAATAACACTTTATGCAAGCATTTCCAACAAGGAAAGCAAACAAAGACCAGGTTCAAATCAAAGGAGTATTCAACAACAAAACCACTGGAAATTGTGCATACTGATCTAGTTGGACCAATGTTATTGGACAAATCGATAGGTGCAGACACTAACGGATCTCCCTAGATCCACCTGGATATAGAACAAAACAGGACAGGACACGACTCATTCCCTAAGTTGTAGTCATTGAATCTACTAATAAGAAGGAATGAGTGACTTACCTTTATATCGCTTCCTTAGGTCTCTGTTGTTCCCACTTCGCTCCAGTGCCCTTGTGAAGTCAGGTCCAAGACAACAAAAACCAACCAAAGTGAAGATAGAAAAGTATATTCAATGTCAACTCGTGCATATGATCAAGGAGTTATGCATAAAAATAAAGAGGTACTCGCCAGAAATGGTGGGGGGAATTTTGGGAAAGGGATGTGCTTTCGTATTCATATAAATGGAAGTAAGCGTCGCTATTGAACATGACACCCCCTATTTGTCATTTGAATCTGGGTTGGGAAATCCATTTGTCTCTCGTTCGACTTGCTACAAGGTCATATCTTGGGTTGTCTTTGAGTCAGTGCTGCCAAGTCCTTGGTCATGTCGTTCATATGTTCAAGAGAAGTTCACATGAGTCCCCTATTGAGTCCGCCATTTGCAGTTGTCCATTCTTACTATGTTAGCCTTCCCTGGGTCCGTTTCAAACCTTGTTCATATTTTGTTTCATCCTCAAAATCTGTTACTTATTTCATGTCATTGATGGGGTATACATCAAGGCCCTCCTGTGACGAGTCTTGTTCCGTCGGCTCCAACTCATTACCCAGAAATGAGACTTAAAAATCATTGAGTACATTAGAACCTACATGTCTTAATGGAAGGTCTCTTCACTTTTGACAGGGGTTTCACATCATTGATCCCTGATCGAGAGATTCCACCGAGTGCTCGACTTCAACTCATTCATTCACATTCGTTCGGATTGTACTTCAGTGCCTTGGGAGTCATTGACATCAATGGTGATTTCCCTCGCACTTGTTAACGGTTTTCATCAATGAATCAGTAGGTGCAGACACTAACTGATCTCCCTAGATCCACCTAGATCTAGAACAAAAAACACTAGAATATGACGCTTTCCTTAAGTTTTAGATATTGAATTTACTAACTAAAGAGGGATAGGTAACATACCGTTTAAACGTCGCTTCCTCTCACCATCGCGATCCTAGCTCCATTCCAACGCTCATACAATGATGAACCTGCAAAAGAATGCAACCAACCAAAGTGATAGTAATAGCATAAACTCAATATAAACCTATGTATGTGATCAAGGAATCATACAATAAAATAGAACAAGCTTTATAGGAAAGAATCATATTACTGTATCATATTAAATGTGAAAGAGAGATTACAACCGTGGCCTTGATGTCGTAAGATCCCTTCCAACTGTCCTTCATTCCCCACACACTTCCATTCCAAGAATTCTGAGAGCACAGATCTGAAAATATTCACAATCTATGTTGACAAAGAAAAAACTCAAAGACACTCCACCCAAGCTAATAATTCCAAGCCAAATCCAACTTAGCCCTTCTCCATGAGAGCTCCTCTCCTTTTATAAGCTGAAGAGGATAAGGTGAGGAGATTAGAATGATCCCACTAAATCATGAAAGTGAGTGAGATCCAAACCATTCGGATGCCACCTCACCATGGAAGTTTCTCCTTCTAGAAGATTTGAGAAAACGCTCATTTTTCTCATGTGTAAGCATTCTCGCACCCTGCCTATAGAGAATACTACGAACTCCTCATGACCTAGCTATGATGCAACCTGTGAGAATCAGGCATTCTCTCACCCTAGCTATAATGCAGCCTGCGAACTTCCTTTTTTATAAGGGTTTTTACAAAGGAAAATGCAACTTCTTTTCTAAGGAAAAGTTCTTCTCCCTTCCTTCTTCAGGAACTCAGGGCACTGACCCTTCCAAAGGAAACAGATAGGTTTACATCATTAACGGTCATAAGGATGATGAAAATAATGTGTAACAAAGAGCCCCCTAAAGTATGAAGTTAGAACAGAGTGATAGCTGAAATACTTTGTCGAGTGTGTGTAAGGAACAAGGAATAGTCGGTAGGAAACCTGCCAACAGACAAGGAAATACAGTACAATAATATATCATCACTAAGGTAGGCATTCCCATAATTAGAATACAAATGACTCAAAGCATAAATGTCATCATGAAAATATCCATGTCAAGTAAGACAAGTTCATGGCCACCAAACGTATACTGTCGATCCATGTCGATATGACTCAAATCTGAACATAGCCACCAAAAATACACTTTGGATCTATGTGTTAAAGACTCAAATTTTAACATAGCCACAAGACATACAATGTGGATCTATGAAACAATACAAACTGAAAACACTCCAACGCAACCTGAATCTATTAGAAACGATCCAGGGTCTTCATCTCCACCACTCTATAGTATGAATCTAACCATGCGAATACATGTGTCGAAGTCGAACATGGTAGAAACCACTTGATTACTGGTCATTAGTGTATGTCATTAAAAAGTGTGAGGGAAATCACCATTAATGTCAATGACTCCCAAGGTACACTAGTACAATCCAACGAATGTGAATCAATGAGATGAGGTTGAACACTCGATGAAATCTCTCGACTAGGGGTTGATAATGAAAACCCACTGTCGAAAGCGAGGAAACCTGCCATTGAGGCATGCAAGTTCCAAGGTACCAATTGGTTTCTAAGTCTAATTCCTGGATAATGAGTTGAAGTCGACAGGAAAAGACTCGTCATAGGAGGGCCTTAATGTATCCCATATCAATGACATGAAATGAGTAACAAGATTTGATGTAGATCAGAGTAACAAGTGATTCAAGACTGACTCAGGGATGGCTGACGCAATAGAAGTCCTTAAGGACTGCAAAAATGGTCGATGCAATAGAAGGCTTTTCGGGTTGAACTTCTCTTTGAACATATTGATGACACGACAACTGTCTTGGAAACACTAACTCAACAACATGGATCACAGACCAATTTGTAATATTATAGGAGTATGATCAGTAGACAAGTGGATTTTCCAACCTAGACATAAGGTGAGTGAAAGGGTGTCATGTTCAAAATCAACTCTTCCATGGAATACAAGTTTAGACACATTTATTTCCAAATTTCCACCCCACCATTTCTGGAGAGTACCTCTTTATTTTTACGCAAGCTTGAGGAGGATAACATATGCTTGTAATGTAAGCTCATCCTTCAAATGAGTCCTTTAGAGTATGTTTAACGAACCCTAGGAAGGAGTGGTTCGTTCCCACATGGGCCTTTCAATATTTGTTTTATGAGTCCAAAGAAAGAAAACTCAGGGGTTTTTCATGTTTTGAGAGTCTGAAAAACACTTAAAGAGAACTCTCCCAGTTCCCTTTTTGTAAATTAGTTCGACGAGACTGAAAAAGTGATAAACTATCTCTCACCGAACGTTTTCTTCAAATACTTTTATGAGCATGAAAAGAACAAGATCGATCGGCAATGGTTTCATGTTTAGAGAGTCTAAAAGGAGCTTAAAGGGAAGTCCAGGGGGTTCGTTTTTCATATAACCTTTACGAGTCCGAAAAAGTGATAAAAGTATACTTGGTTACATCCTCATTGATTTATGAGCATGAGAAAGTACAAAGAATAAGCTCGGTAACTTATTCTCATGTATTTACGAGCATGAGAAAGAATAAAGACTAAGCTCAGGATTGTTTTTATTTTTACGCAAGCTTTAAAACAAAACAAAACTATGCTTGGGATAGATTTTATTTTTACACAATCTTAAAAACTAAACAAAACTATGCTTGGACTTGGTTTCATTTTTACACAAGCTTGAACCAAAGTAAACTATGCTTGAGGTAGGTGGTTTCATTTTTACACAAGCTTGAACCATAGAAAACTATGCTTACGAATTCCCAACGCATGGTTCGTACTTAGCCCCCAGCTTAAGAAGCTAGTGGCTCTAACTTCAGCATGAATTCCAGAGGTTGTAAGTAATTTCCCCCAAGCTTTGTTTCATCCAACTGCAAAGATGAATGAAATGAAGCTTCAAATACTAGATGTAGGACTTGACCCAAACGAAGAGGGGTAAGTTGTTTCATTTTTTAACGAGCTTGACGCATGAGAAGAACCATGCTCGTGACTCTAGGTATAATCCCAAGAACACTATTTCATTTTTATCGAGATTGACATAGAAACGGGAACTATGCTTGTAACCTCTGTTTCATTTTTTTTTAATGAGGTTGCCATAGATATGCAAAACTATCCTCGTAATAGGTTTCATTTTTTAAAGAGCTTGAAATTAGAAAACTATGCTCAAAGACCTCTGTTTCATTTTTTAATGAGGTTGCCTCAGAAACGCAAAAACTATCCTCTAAAGTGGTTTCATTTTTTAACAAACTTGAAATTATAAAACTATGCTCAAATACCTTTGTTTCATTTTTTAATGAGGTTGCCTCAGAGACACAAAAACTATCCTCGTAGTCTCACTTCTTGATCATGGATTCCAAGAGGACAATGCTCCGGAATGACACCATGTCAAGGGACAAAACTCGGTCATGGCTTCCAAGAGGTCTTCACTGGAAAGAAGAAACACACTCTGGAAGGACGCCATGTCGAGTGTCGCGACAGAGGTAAGGAGATCAGGCTCTAACAACCCTATCGAAGAGATCACCATGCCAACTACTATATCTAAGTCATCAGAAGTTGAAGCCATGGGAGACAACGCCACATAATTGACCCGTGGAGGGGGTGATACCGTCTGCATATAAGAACCATTTAGGGAGGCAATCTAGTCGGGGTCAATGAATGAAATTTGATCGACAGTCACAACTCGTCCATCGCGAGGGAAAGATATCACACGAAAAAGAGTAGACACAATAGCTTTCATGGCATACACATAATCTCGCCCAAGGAGTAAAGCGAAATCCAAGGGGTATTGGACTACCATGACATCAATAAAGAAAGTTTTCCCTCCCAAAGTTACATGAAATTGAGGAAGGGTCCCTAAAGGTTAATTGGTTCTTCTGTTAAAAGATAACAAATTCTACGTAACTAGGGCAAGTTGAGGACAACTCAAAGCTTGCCAAGCAAAAGAGGACAAAATGCTAACAGATGCACCTTCATCTATCAATGTCTGAGGAACGTCTCGACCACAAACTTGCAATGTAATATAGAAAGGAATGTGAGAGGGAAGATGACGTCCAGTTAGCACATCCCAATTAAAAAGGATGACCTCATTACTTGGAGGGGGTTCCACAGGAGAAGGAGGAATAGCCCCCGGCATGGAAGATTCTTTATCAACAATAAAACCATGTGCAATATCGGGTTTACTCTCTAGAAGGAGAGTAGGATCGACTGATGGAGAGATCAGATCGACCACTTGGATTTCATTCTCTAAGGGGAGAATGGGGTTGATGGGTGGAAATAGATCAACCGCTTGAGTTTCACTCTCTATAGGGAGAGGGATATTGACCGAGGAAGAGATCGGATCAACCACTTGGATTTCACTCTCTATAGGGAGAGGGGTTGACTGAGGGTGGGATCGGATCAACCACTATGTCAACTAGTTTAACTAAGGACGTGACTAGATTGACGACATGATCAACCGGATTGACCAACGAAGGGGCCGGATTGATCATTCCATCAACTGCAGGTGGGTTGAGAGAAAGCTTGCGATAAGCAGCTGGAAGTTGAGGTTGTGAAACAGTCATGTCTTCTAGGAATTTTGAGTCTTCTTCCATATGAGGGAAAATATGAGTTAGATGACTCCCTTTGCATAACATACACAGGAACTTGGCTCTACTTTTCTTCTTCCCAACTATATCGTGACTAGTCGACAGGAATTCATCAGCATGTTGTTCAGAGGCTAATGACATGGGTTGGTGAGGATGTGTAGACCATGCTTCTATAACCTTGGATAGACCAGGGAATTCCTTAATAATATGGCTACCCTTACAAAGCCTTCAAGGGTACTTGGACTTACGGGTTGTTTTGGTGATCTTGACATCATCAACACTCCCAACACAATTAGCAGTAACTGGTTGTTTTCCAACATGTTTAGCAGTGGTTGGAGGTTTTGACCCTTGTTTATTTTTCTTCTTCTTATTCTTTCATGCCTTCTTCTTCTTATCCACCAGTTTATTAGCTTCAAATCTCTCACTCGATGAAGAAGATGAAACGAAAGAAGACCTTGCAAGTGAAGAAGGTGAAGAAGATCTTACTAGTGAAGACGGTGAAGGATCAACATGAGGTTGATGCTCTTGGGGGGGAGTGCTTACTACCAAAGAACTTACTACATTCAAGATTATCTGAGTGGAAAATAACCATACCGACAATCCAATCGTGAGACCTGGAAGGCTCAAAGAAGCGATGTGAAGAGGACCAATGTTTCCATAAAAAGGAAAAAAAAAAAGTTCCCCTAGAGCAGGGGTTCCTTCATTGGTCATTTCGGGAACTATCGCCATATAAAACAAATCCAACCTAGAGTCTGCTAGGGAAAACAAACAACACATGCTAAAAATCTAGGAAGCAAGCAAACAAACAAAACCTTCTCACAATGAGCACACTAGTTGGCGATGAAATCCAATGTCACAGGAACAAAGAAAGAAGGGGCTAATATAGAGAGGGTGGAAAAGTTACGTTGACGACCTGCTTAATGGACTCACACCTTGGAGCAATCTCCCACACATAATCGTGGGTATACCCTCCAAGGAGCCCAAGTGAGTTTGGCCAACGTCGATTCCAGGTACTGTGAAGACTTGCCCCTCCAAAGTCACCTTGTGTAAAGACCCTAAAGAGATAGGCCACTAAGGTTACCACAAACAACAATGATTCCTGGGGAAATAGTTGACAGTTCAATCCACATGCAAGGGCAGGGTATCGAGCCCGAAATCAACTTGAGAGGCTTCCACTCATCATTGTGGGTATACCTTCAAGTGACCCCCGTAATACATGCAATCTCTACACCAAGACCAACAAAACAGGGTGAGTAACTCTGCCAATCTCAATGCAACCTCATGATTGACCCTTGTGTTAGAAGGGCTTCCCAGGAAAAAATGTAGTAAGTGGATTTAACTCTCCCTATCACAAGATACTATGTTTGTTTGCATCTTTGGAAAGTTATCTTTCACACCTATGCCAAAGCCCTACGAATAATCTAATGTGAGTTTGCTAGAAGAAAATATAAAAACGTCTAATCAATTTTTATAAGTGATTTATTTTATGGTTGTTGTTACTCAAAAGAAAAATGGCATGGACAATATGGTGTTTTGACCGACTCGAAAGTTATGCAAAGAGATGAAGATGCAATCTTTTCATTTCGATGAAAGCTATGCTACGAGAAGGAGAAAACATTTATCATTCCTAGATGAACAATGCCCAAAAATCTATTAAACTCATCAATATCAAGATTCACAATAAATGAGAAAAAGGTACTATACACCAATGCGTGATTCATGCCCCCCCCAGCCATCAGGGGGAAAATTTTTCGGAATTTAAGACCAAAAAATGCCAAGAATCATGCAATTTAGCTACTTCAAATGCAAGGATGCCCCCAATCTAATATTAAGCAAGAAATTAAATCTTTTTGTTTCAAAAGGTTCACTAAAAGCAATAATGAACTTTGTTAAAACAAAGAAACCCAAACTAAAAGTTTTCTTTTAAAGTGAACTATTCAGAAGAAATCTGATCTTTCCCTAAACAATTCTAAAGAAAACACACGCTTTGTAATTGAAAGACAATCAAAGAAAGAGAATAATCCTTCAAAACCAAACAAAACAAAGATGGCTAAAAGCAACTCAAAGAATGTCAGGCAGACTGTAAACAGATCAATATAGGCTCCAAAAGTTCAATGCAGTTGATCAAAGCAAAACTGGGCATCAAAACGACAGGAAGACCTAATCCAAAACTTTTACAAATGAGTTCGCAGCCTAGTAGTGGGGTACAGTGCAAGAATTAGGGATTCTCGTAGTCTAGATATAGGTAGGGTGCGAGAAGTTCACAATGAACTGAACAGTAGGGTGTGAACATCAATTATTCTTGTAGGCCATAGAGTAGTACAGTGAGAGAAGGTTTGTAATCAAGAAAAATTTGGGGAAAGGACAAAAATTTTGAGTGAACTTTCAGATCCAGAGAGTCTGGATGGATCTCCCATTGACTCAGAGACCATAAATCCAACAATCAAAGCAAGGGAAACTAGACTAACTAGGAAACAATCCATTCCCTAGTGGAGTCACCAATTTTGTTATCGGACAAATCGGTAGGTGCAGACACTAACTGATCTCCCTAGATCCACCTAGATCTAGAATAAAACACACCAGAACATGACGCTTTCCTTAAGTTTTAGATATTGAATTTACTAACTA
>JZKD02S2118028.1:421242-454874 GCA_000966675.3 Picea glauca
GAAAGTGGGCCAAGTGACCTAGAAGATGTTTTTAAGGAAGCTACTTGGAGAGTATAAATAAGAGGCAAGGCTCTCTCATTTTAATTACACTTGAGAATATTGAATATATATATGTTTCTGAGATAACCAAGGATATCTAAGGCAAATTTCTGAGGGAAGGTGAAGAAAAGAAGGCCGAAATGCAAGGAAGGATAAATTCTTTTGATGGTGCTTTCTAAGGTATGTTATTTACAGGTCATCTCACAATTTTTGCTATACATTTTTTTCTATAATGAGTCAGACTGTGAAATTGCTATGCCATTGAGAAAACATACCCAAGTATCTTTGGTAAAAAATTCATTTTGTGGGCCGTTATATTTTGGGAGTTACACTATGTGGAAAATAGGGTTTGTGGCTAGTTCCGAAACTAGTCAAAACCAGGTGTTTCGGGTAAGAACGTCATAACGTATTCATAAAAAATACAAATTCAGTGAAACAAATTTTTTTCGTTAGGATACTAGCTTTAGTATTCTTTTTAATAGTTTTAGATCAATTCAATGAACATTTTGTGTAGGGCATGCTCTACAAGGTCTCTCTATAGAATAAGACAAAATTCAACAAGGTATGCCATTTTTGCTATAAATCCTTTTCTGAGAGGTTCCAAGTAGTGAAACATGGAGGAAATGCATAAAAACACTGAAGAACATTGTGTATCAGTTTCAAATCTTTATACATTATAGGTTCAAATTTATGATTACTTCAATTTTGGGTTGTTGACTAATCCAAAACTAGGCATGTGAGACTAAAGAAAAGTTTGATGAAAATGCTAGTCTCTTGTTTTTAAAGTTAAGTAAGGTTTGAAGGAATGTGATTATACACACTAGGTATATTATAGAGCTACAAATCAGATTTGGATGATGAAATTGATAAGGGATTTTGGTTGAGGTACATGTTGAGTACATGATTGAGACAAGTAGTTGATGAGGTGGCTCATACATAAGGTGTATAGTTGATGATGTTGGTACATATTGATGAGTCATAGTTGATGCATAGTTGACACATGATTGGTACATACTTGGTACATGGTTGGATGCACTTTTTTATGGTACAGGTTGATTACAGGTTGTTTGGTACAGGTTGGTGCATGGTTGATGCACTTGTTTATGGCACAGGTTGATCCATTGTTGATGCATGGTTCAGATTTATTGGTATAGGTTTACAACAGTATATCTCACAGTGATAGTGTGACAGTCGTTCCATCATTCTACTTCTACTTCAGGGTGGCAGGACGAGGCAAGGACATGTGGTTGTAGCCACCTTCCAGTTGTAGCCGGAGAACATAGGGGGTTGTATCCTCCTTCTAGTTGTATCCAGAGAATTGGGGAGTTGGATCTTCCCTTAGGTTGTAGCCTGAGAAACTAGGGGGTTGGAGCCTCCTTCCATTTGTAGCTAGAAAACAAAGGAAGTTGGTGCTTCCAATGAATGTAATTCTTCAAGACATATAAGAAAAATCATTCAGTGGTTTTCTCTCGATTTGGGTTTCCACGTAAAACACTGGTGTACTGTGTATGTGTGTGACTTTTTATTTCTTACTGCTCATTATTAGATAATAATTCTACATTGATATAACATTTGAAGAAAAAGGATTATAATTACATTATTACTAATTCACCCCCCCCTCTCAGTAATCCAACAGAACTACCCAAAAGTGGATAAACAAACCTATGTTGTATTTAAAGTTGTCAATTACTTGAGGTCGTTCTTGGTCAAATATAAGACCAAAGTCATTACTCAGCCTGATTTTAGGAATCTATTGCTAAAGAAAGACTTAGCATAAAATAGAGCTAACTATATTACAAATATACATGAATATGAACTAGATATTAATCCTATGAAAAATGTCAAAGGCCAAGGGCTATGCAAACTAGATGCAGAATCAGTGAGTGATGAATCACATGAAGATGCACTGTATTAGGATCAATAATTGGATGCAAGAGAGACAACTTACATCCTAGTCAACTTAGACCAATGGTTTTACAAAATGAAATATTACTTAACACATGCGTCAGCCCTAGATTATATCGATCCCAAGAAGAAAAGGGCTCTCAGAATCAAGTCTACTCAATATCATATCATCTAAGGAATTTTATGCAAAAAAAATTATGATGGTGTTTTTCTGAGATGTCTTGAGAAGAGGGATGCAGAAAGGGTCTTATCTGAACTCCATGATGGAACAACTGGTGGACATTATGATGGAGACACTACTTCTCAAAAAATCCTTAGAGTTAGATACTAGTACCCCACTTTATTCAAGGACTCTCACGCATATGCAAGGAAATGAAAAAAATTTCAAATTTCATATGGGAGAGAAAAAAATGCTTCCTCCCCCCTACAACTAGTGATCATCGAATGCCCCTTTCAACAGTGGGGGTTGGACATGATCGGGGAGATCAATCATAACTCATCCTAGCTGCACAAATACATCTTGAAAGCTACCTATTATTTCACCAGACGAAGTGAAGGAATCCCGTTGAATAATATTAATGAAAATCAGGTGACTTCATTTCTTGAATCCCGTATCATCATTAGATTTGGAATTCCTAAATCATTAGTCTTTGATAATTCCAAGTATTTTTCTTCTCTTAAATTGACTGAATTTTCTCTATAATGAAATGTTAATGTTAAGCATTCAAATAATTAATACACACAAGGAAATGGTTTGGCAGATTCAAATAATAAGAACCTTATCAAAATTCTCAAGAAAACTCTCAATTATCATCAAAGGAATTGGCATCTTGCTCTTCAAAATGCCCTGTGGGCTGATAGAGTGAATCCAAAGTCATCCATTGGTAACTCCCATTTATTCCTGGTCTATGGATAGGAAGCCACTCTGTCAACCCATACATTCCTACCCACATTAAAACTATCCCAATTTTCCAAATATGAGGCTTTCCCAGTAATGCAAGAGAGATTAAACATGTTAAAACTTGAAGAAGAAAGGGAAAAATATAAGACAAACCTCACACACCATCAATAAATAATCGAAAACTGGTTTGACAAATCAGTTGTGGGAAACAAATATTTTCAGGAGGGAGACCTTGTTCTCAAATGGGACAAAGCTAATGCACTTAAGGGAAAACAAACCAAATTCCAGAAACTATGGTTAGGACACTATCTGATTCACCAAAAAATAGGTCCTAGAAATTTCAGACTTAAAACATTATAGGGAGATGAGGAAGAGCTTCCTTTCAATGGCCAAATCCTCAAAAAATACTTCTCCTAATCACTAATGGTGATGTATATTTGTACATAGTATTTTTTCTCTGTTTCCTTCTTTTCGTTTTCTGCTAATTTTCACTTCAATCATCCTTCCCTTCCCTCGCAATCCTCTTTTTCCATGCCTTTGCTTGAATTTTTCTTTTTCTTTTTAGACCTTTCATTTTATAATAACTTACCGTTAGTTGCTCAGTACCATCCTTTTCTTCTGCAACAGGGATCCAAGACTATTAGACTCATGTAAGTTCCTTGTTCTTTGAGTGCCTTTCCATATTGAAGTGGTCGAGCTATTATGAAATCAAAATTTATCTTCATGAATGATGATAGTATTGAAAAAGAGGAACTTATTCATCTGTTCCAAAATAAAAATTCTAACCCTTAAATTCAGTACCTTTTGATGGCTTCCATCAATTATCCTCACTTATGTGACTAGCCTCATGACATGTTGGTGTTCCACTGAAGCTTTTATAAATGTCCTGAATTTAATGTCTTCCACATAAATCTAGTGTCTCTTCTCTTTATATCCCTAATTCTAAAATGCATTAGTGATTTTGTTTTATGGACCCATCAAAATATTTTTTTTACTGAGACTAGAAAATCAAAGTAACTCTCATATCACGTTGCTTCCTACTTACCTTCACTTATGTTCCAAAATAAATATATAAATATTATATCTAAAATGTGAATATAAAATAAAACATAATCATATGGAAGTTGAAAACACTGCTAAAAGCGTGGGAAGTACAAGTAAACTCATTGGGGCTATGGATGCTCACTAGAAGCAGGGCCATGCTTGTATGATACCAAGGCATCTTCATCAACGATATGGACACTTGATGGAAGTGAAGCAATGCCGAGAAAGAGAGATGAGGAAAACACTTCAGTCTATAACAATTGATAAGAATTCATCGGTGGTGTTACTCTCAATGTTTCACTATGGATGTATGATTTTTCTCATTAATACCGAACAAATTATGTGGAAGATCACTGGTAATAGGATTTATTTATATCTTGTCCTTAGGATACTTGATGTGGGGTCCTTAAAATGTATACTGAGTGGACTAATAAAAGGTAAGTTTTTTCTTTAATCTGGCTGAAGTCACTCTCTTTTCAAACTCAGTGATAACTAGTTTTTCCCAGTAAGTCACCATTTGTTGTGGCTCACCTCCCACGACGACCCATATTTTTTAAATTTTTATGGGTCTCTCTTTTTGTGCCTAATTGTTTTATACAATTCATACATTCCTTCTTCACTAAGGAAATACGATCTTAATTCATGACCGATTCGGAGCAAGCCTCGCACCATCGTTTATTCTAGCGGAAACCTTTTTTTTGTTCTCATCGGAAAGGGGTCCATTGGAATCATTTCCATCGGAGTATTTCACTCCACACATCACCCAAAACTCTGATCATTGCACTCTGATAACTTCGACGCATCCAAATCACTCCTTACTTGGCACCCCATGGATTAATAGATTCAAACCCAACCTATCTCGCCCCCCGAGTCATTACAACCTGTCCAATCGCCACCTCCCCAAATGCCATCCTAAAATTGGACCCTTGCTTCCCCATTTATCAATATTCAATAAGTTTCCTTTTATTTCTTTTGGGACTCATCACTTTTCCCAAGGTTTCGAAGGAACATTCCTTCGATACCATTCTCGTAGGAGTCTAGTTCATTCCCCATCCTCTCAAACTCTAAAAATAAAAATCCAATAGCATTTTCGAGCCCTCCCATGTGTGTGTCTATCACATTCTCCTAGGATTAAAGAATATTATTTTGATACTGCTTCCATCGGATTTCAAATATTTCCTCATTCTTCAAAACTCCGATGGATTTTCTGCGAAGTCTTACAAAGAGCGCTCAACACACCTTTCTAGAAGAGAGAATATTGTTGAGATACCTTTTCTTCAGGGTTTAGTTTCAACCTAACCCTGACGACCTCTAACACCAAGAATCCTACAGGTCCCACCACACCTGCAATGCTAGATATAAGTCAGGTCAACACGCTTTTATAGAGATAAGAGAATATGCTTTTGATACCCCTACCATCGAAGCTCGAATTAATATGCAACCTTTTCTCTTTGAATGCATGACTATGATACAGGTCTTCTTTTTAAAATCAATGTTTCACCACCTCCAATACACAAATCCGGTCATCCACCACCCTTAATGAAAATTAATGACAGATATTAAGGCCAAATCTAGAAACGATTCTTGTACACACCCGATTTATGGCACGTGTGTGAGTGTTTAATGTGCATTATGGGCTATAAACCCCCCTCTTCATACATATCTACTATTGCAAAGCATTTTTTATGTAATGATTTTTTTACTGAGTGTTATTTCACATCTACTATAGCCGCTTAATCACAGGTAGCCCATTTTTCCATTTAAATATTTTGTGTTGTTACAATTAATGCATTGTGTTTATTAAGCTCACACTCATTTCAATGTGCTAATATAGGATCAATTGATAATCAATCATGGAAATCTAGAACCCCAAAATACCGAAGGGCTTGGTGTACTTCCAATCAACTACAAGACCTGAACCATCATATCGTCAGTTGAAGCATTGGTGATTGATACTAATCACCACACTGGTGAATACCACTTCCCTAGTTATGAATAAATATACATGATCTTCAATTTTTCATATTTCCCCATTGATGATGAGAATTTTGGAGTTTACCAAAATATCCTAAGCAACAACCATCTAGTAGCCGTTCAACCATCACTTTTCCCGTACAATAATGGAAGTGAGTAACGTACCTAAGACCTGAATATATCATCTCCATATATCATCTTCCCACTCCTAGATGATCTTTAAATGAACCATTATTAAAAGGGTTTTCCCAAGTTTTATAACCCTAATTTGCACCAGACATTCTTACTTGGCATCATGCCATCTCATGTTCCTTGTTTGCCAAGCCACTACTGAACAACTCTTCTTAAAAACACCCTTTTTGAGGGAAGACATGCCTTGACCCACTAAAACCCACATGTACATGCTAGCTAACTCACTATGATGTAGGAGCATCGTCAACATCAAGCGGGCATGGGGGCAAGTGCCACACATTTTGAGCATATGTTAAATTGTTTAAAAACTTTTGAAGAGTAGATGTGCCAAACTTAAATGTGATAGTTAAGGAGAGGCGTACTTATGTATTGTAAAGGACCTTGAGCGATCCACTCTCGTCCTTAGTAGGTAGAAGGCAATTAAAATAGTTAATGCAAGTAGGTAGAATTCAATTCTAGATTAGACTGTTTGATAGCACAAGAGGGAAATGGGATATAGACACCCTCATTGTGTATTGTAACATAGTTAGAAGCATTGGAGCATAGAAGAGAAGTAGAGAGCTGTGTAAGAACACCCATGTACTGATATTTGGATTAATAGAAACGGGTTGATTCAAATTCATGGTTTTGTGTTATTCTCTATGTATTGATGTTAAATGATATGCTCATGAATGTTTTCTTTCTGTTATACATTTTCTTTTATATGCTGTGTATGTGATTTCATGGTCTGAGTTTGGAATCTGAGAGAGGAAGAGTAAGGAGAATGAGTTTCAATTGCTTCTCTGTCTGAGCAAGATTCCTGCAAGGAGTGAAATTGAATTGTCCGCAAGGAGTGCGTCGACAAGGATTTTAGAGGGTTGTATCTGAAAGCTCATGAGAGGTAGCGGTTGTTCCCATTCCCTCAGAGTGTGGTTAGGCACAGGTGTCGTGCAAGGAGTGCGCAGGCCAAGGAGAGTCTCAGGGTTCTGGACTTGAGCCAAGTATCGAAGGACTACTGCTGCAGGCGTGCACAGAGTCGAAGTAGTTGACATTTGAAGGTGTCTGAAGGTTGCGTAAGTAGTGCGCACCAGAGTCGTTTTTAAGGCTCGAAGTTGTGAGAAGCTCAGGAGGAGTAAAGCCTTTGGAAACATTGAGGGGCATCGGAAGTTTGTAGCACAAGCGGATAAGTCTAGGGAAGAGTCCTTGGTTTCCTTCATAGAAATCGTCAAAGGAAAGAGACCGACGGTCAGGAATCTGTGGGAAGGATTTGTGAAATCCTGCCAACCGTCAGATCTGCCAGACAAGCGAGGGGGTTATGGCTGCGTCCGGAGTTCAATCTCAGAAGATTTTGGATCATCAGATCTCATTCAAACACCTGTCAACCATTGGATTGACCAGGAGTTGCATGGATTTTAATCTTTGTGAACTGGAGGAGGAAAGTTTCGACGAGAGGTGTGGCCATTGGAGTTTCAACACTCGTGAAATCGGGGATCACGAGGACGAGTGATCGGGAATTTTCACAGTGAAAATCCCAGAATCAATCTGAGCTGTCCATCTTAAGGGGACACGTGGTGGAGATCTAAGATCTTGGGAAAAGTGACAAAAGGGAAGACTCCATTGGAGTTTTGGGATTCGGAAAATCAGGAGTTCTGTGAGCAAGAGATCAGGAAAATCCATGTTGGAAACCCCGTAAATGATCGAAGCCGTCCATCAGTTGGGACACGTGGATGAGATCGGAAGCCCATCGACATTTCGATCATCGGGACTCATACAAGTAAGTGTTTTGGCTTGGCATTTGGTGAAACCCCGAGGGTAAACCTGAACTGTCCATCCACTTGGGACGCGTGTCAAAAATCTAAAGAAAGTCGAGGATCGACGTTTCGTGAGTCCTGGAGGACTTGCAATTTGGAATCGCGAAGTCCGATTCTCTGAAAAGAGGAGAGCTCCATGTGGGACCCAGCTGATGTCATCTCATCATAACGAGGCATCAGGAATTTCCACGGAGAAAACCCCAAAGCAGCGAGGACCGTCCATTCTAGACGACACATGGCGACAATCGCGAATTGTCGGGAAATTTCCCAAAAGGAAAAGTCATCCATCGGGAAATCGTGAATCGAGAATTGGGGATTCCGAAGATAAGAGGTTTAGTGCATTTCAACATTCAAAACCCCGAACCCCGATAAAAGGTATGACTGCGATCATATAAAGGCAGGTCACATGACTAGGGCATAGCCAGGAGGGGCTAAAGCACAAAGGGAGCATATCGGGAAAGTGGATATCGGGAAATCAGGAACCAAAGGGTCATGACATCGGGATTTTGAAAACCCCGAAACCCGATTGTGACTTTCTGTGGTGAACAGAGAAGGGACTGGACCACAAGGTTGTAAGGTGCCGAAAAAGACCTGTGGGTCAAATTTGAATAAAGATTCTAGGGGGGAATCGAAGGAGCCACTCTGGCTCGGGGTGAACTTTGAACGATCTTTAAAGACCGGGAGGTCAGCGCAGAGGCCTTTTGCCGAGGCAAGGGGTGTGGTTTGCATCAGTTTGGTATCAGAGCTTAGGAAATCTTCTTTGCTTTCTGTAGCAGGGAAAGGAAGATTCACCATGCCACCAAGAAGAAGAGATAGACAATAAACCAATCCAGAGGAGGAAAGGGAGATGTTCAGAGGAAGGGGTAGACAGGTGCAGAATCCAGAATTAGAAAGAGATCTGCATAACATACGCGCTAGAATTGTGGACGTAGAGATAAGATAGAAATGCACAACTGATGTAGGAGATATCAGTGAGTCTGATAATGAAGATGATGCTAGGCATGGAGAAGAAGAAGAAGTCACAGTAGAAGACACAGCAAATGAACGCTTGCTTAAAGCTGTTACAAGAATGGCTGAAAAGGCGAAGATGGACATTCCAGTTTACGAGGGAAATCTGGATGCAGAGGAACTTCTAGACTGGATTAGAGCTCTAGACACATACTTTGACTATGAAGATGTCAAAGAAGACAAGAAGGTCAAGCATGCTGTCACGAGACTAAAAGGACATGCCGCATTGTGGTGGGATGAACTACAAGCGGACAGGCGTTGCCAAGGCAAGCAGAAGATTAAGAGATGGGACGGGATGATTGTAAAGATGAAAGCAAAATTCATTCGTAGGGATTACCAGATTACTCTGTTTAGGAGAATGCAGAACCTGAGACAGAAGCTGATGTCAGTGAAGGAATATACTGAGGAATTCTACAAACTGAACATCAGGGCAAGTCATCATGAAAGCAATGATGAAAAGGTATCTAGGTACATGAATGGCCTGAGGTATGAGATTCAGGATGAGATGAGCATGGTAACTATCCGAATGGTGGAAGATGCTTATCAGATGGTTGTAAAAGCGGAAGAGAAGCTGAGCCGAAAGTAGGGTCAAAGAGGCCGAGGTAGAAGTCAGCCTAGAGGCAAATCAGTTGCCCGGGACAGATATCAGAAGCCCAAGGAAGACTGGAAGAAACCTCAGACTCGTACTGAGAGAGGTGGAAGTTCACAGCGAGGGACATATGTTGAGCAGAGAGGACAACATATTGAGCAGAGAGGAGAATATGCCGATAATAATACTTTTCCTTGTACTAGAGGTAGAGGAAGAGGAAGAGGTGGAGTAATCACATGCTTCACATGCGGGAAGAATGGGCACAAGTCTTACGAGTGTCCAGATAAAAAGAAGGACGTTGGAGAAGCTCACATCGCCGAAGCACAGAGGCGAGATGTTGAGGCAGAAGATGCTGAAGGTGGAAGATCGTTGATGATGCGAAAAGTACTTTTGACACCTGAGAAGGAGGTGGAGAATTCAATGAAAATAAACAGTTTTTTTCAGACTGCTTGCAAAACCAAGGACTGGGTATGCAAGGTTATCGTAGACAGTGGTAGCATGGATAATCTCGTTTCTATAGAGATGTTAGAGAAGCTGGAGCTGGAAATGATTGAACATCCGAGTCCATATAAAGTTTCATGGCTACAAAAGGGACATCATGTAAATGTCACTAAACAATGTTTAGCTGAGTTTAAGATAGGAGGATATAATGATAAAATACTCTGTGATGTTATTCCCATGGATGTTTGTCATTTATTGCTGGGTAGACCATGGAAATATGACAGGAATGTGATTCATGATGGGAGAATGAACACATACACCCTAGAAAAGAATGGGATAACTCATATGTTGCTTCCAATCAAAGATAAGGAAGTGAAACCGGAAGTAAGAAACATTGTACTTCTCATGAGTGGGAAGGAACTTCTTACAGAGGTTAAGAAGAAGGAGGAACCACAATTTATTGTGGTTAGGAAACCGAAGATTATTCTGACTAACAAAAGAGTGGATGATTTACCAGAAGAAATTCAGGGACTGTTGGAAGAGTTCGTTGATATAGTAGTGGACGAATTACCTCATTCGTTGCCACCAATCAAGAGTGTGAGTCACCATATTGATCTCATACCAGTAGCTAGTTTGCCAAATAAAGCCACGTACAGATTGACGTCGCAAGAGAATGAAGAGGTAAAAAGACAAGTCCAGGAGTTGTTGGACAAAGGCTTGGTCAGGGAAAGCTTGAGTTTGTGTGTTGTTCCAACAGTACTCAGTCCAAAGAAAGACAGAGGCTGGAGGATGTGCAATGATTCAAGAGCCATCAACAAGATAACCATCAGGTATAGATTTCCATTTCCGAGGATGGATGATCTGATGGATTTCTTGAGTGGAGAAAAGTATTTTTCAAAGGTTGATTTGAAAAGTGGTTATCATTGGATTCGCATGAGGGAAGGTGATGAATGGAAAACAGCCTTCAAAACCAATGAAGGGTTGTATGAATGGCTTGTTATGCCGTTTGGCTTAACAAGTGCACCAAGCACTTTTATGAGGTTGATGAATGAAGTCCTGAAAGATTTCATCGGGAAATTTGTCATTGTGTATTTAGATGACATACTGATCTTCAACAAAACAAGGGATGAGCATCTAAAACACTTGACTATTGTGATGAAAAGATTACATCAAGAGAAGCTGCTCATAAACATGAAGAAATCCTCATTCATGAAGACAGAGATCATTTACTTGGGATTTGTTATTTCTGCAAATGAGTTGAGGATGGATCCAGATAAAGTGGAGGTAATCAAAAATTGGCCATCGCCGAAGAATATCTTTGAGGTGAGAAGTTTTCATGGATTGGCTAGTTTCTACCGAAAGTTCATCAGGAATTTCAGTGGAATTAGTGCAAAAATGATGGATACAATGAAGAAAAGACACAAATATTTTCACTGGACTGAAGAGGCTGAGAAAAGTTTCAATTTGTTGAAAAGGAAGATCACGGAACAACCAATTCTGGGGTTGCCGGATTTCCAGAAGACATTTCAGGTGAAATGCGATGCAAGTGGATTTGCGATTGGGGTAGTCTTGAGTCGGGAAGACAGGCCGATAGCATATTTCAGTGAGAAGCTGAATGAAGCAAAGTTGAAATATTCCACTTATGATAAGGAATTTTACGCTATCATATAGGCACTGAAGAAATGGAGGCATTACTTGATACCGAAAGAGTTTGTCTTGTACAGTGACAATCATGCACTGCAGTTTGTGACTCAATAGGAAAAGTTGAATCAGAAACATGTCAAATGGGTTGAATATATGCAAAATTTCACATTTGTGATTAAACATATTTCTGGTATTGCTAACAAAGTTGTTGATGCTTTGAGCAGGAAGTGTTTGTTGTTACAGGAGTTCAGAGTCAAAACATTGGGTTTTGATGATCTCAGGGACATGTACGCAGATGATCCAGATTTTAAAGAGGCGTATGAAGCAATTGAGAATCCAGTTCTCAGAGACAGAAGCCAATGGGTAGAATACATGATCCAAGAAGGATTGATGTTCAAAGGCAATCAACTATGTATTCCGAAATGCTCCATGAGGGAGAACTTGTTAAAGGAGAAACACAGTGGAGGATTGGCCGAACATTTTGGTCATGAAAAAACATTCGCAAGGTTGAACGAGTCATATTTTTGGCCGCGAATGCAAGCTGATGTGAAGATATTTGTAGAAAGGTGCAGAATTTGCCAGCATTCAAAGGGAAGAAAGAAGAATGCAGGGTTTTATCAACCATTTCCCATACCAGAAAGGCCATGGGATGAAATTAGCATGGATTTCATATTGGGGTTGCCAAGAACACAAAGAGGTGTTGATTCAATCTTTGTGGTGGTGGATATATTTTCCAAAATGGCACACTTCATTCCATGTCAGAAAACCAGTGACACAACTCACATTGCGAACCTGTTTTTCAAAGAAGTCATTCGACTTCACGACTTACAAAGGATTATAGTTTCAGATAGAGATACAAATTTCATAGGGCACTTCTGGAGGACCTTATGGAAGAAGCTAGGAACTAACTTGTTGTTTAGTTTAGCTTATCATCCTCAGATGGATGGATAGACAGAAGTAGTGAACAGAAGTCTGGGAGACTTGCTGAGGAGCCTGGTGACAGAACACCACAACCAGTGGGACAATATATTACCACAGGCAGAGTTTGCTTATAACAACTTAGTAAATAGAAGCACAGGGCAGAGTCCATTTCAGGTTGTCTATGGCATGCAACCGAGAGGAATTTCTGAATTAAGGGATTCAAAACAGACTGCGACTAGAAGTGCTAGTGCAGAAGATTTCGCAGAAACGATGAAGGAACTTCACAACCAGGTGAAGGAGCGACTACAGAATTCAAGTCAGGAGTATAAGTGTAGAGCAGATCAACACAGAAGGCAACTTCAATTTGAAGTGGGTGACTTGATTCTAGCACATTTGAGAAAAGAAAGGTTCCCGAGAGGAACATATAATAAATTAAAGATGAAGAAAATCGAGCCATGCAAGGTCTTGAAGAAATTTGGGGCAAATGTTTATGAGATTGAATTACCTGATGGGATCAGAATTTCTCTGATATTCAATGTCTCAGATTTGTACCCATACAAAGCTGAGGAAGCAGGAACAAGTGATGAACAATCAAAGGTTTAGTGGAAAAAGCAGATGCCAATTGCAGAGAAGCCATAGATGGAAAGCATACTAGATAAAAGAGTTGGCAAGAAGACCAGAAGGAAAGAATACTTTGAATATTTGGTCAAGTGGAAAGGCCATCCAGTTGAAGATGCTAGCTGGGGGAATGAAGCAGGGATTCATAAGCATGGACAGACCGTGCAAGAGCTCATGGACAGGAGCCCATGAAAATTTTCAAGAGAGGGAGTATGATGCAGGAGCATCATCAATATCAAGCGAGCGTAGGGGCAAGCGCCACACATTTTGAGCATATGTTAAATTGTTTAAAAACTTTTGAAGAGTGGATGCGCCAAACTTAAATGTGATAGTTAAGGAGAGGCATACTTATTTATTGTAAAGGACCTTGAGTGATCCGCTCTCGTCCTTAGTAGGTAGAAGGCAATTAAAATAGTTAATGCAAGTAGGTAGAATTCAATTCTAGATTAGATTGTTTGAGAGCGCAAGAGGGAAACGAGATATAAACACCCTCATTGTGTATTGTAACATAGTTAGAAGCATTGGAGCATAGAAGAGAAGCAGAGAGTTGTGTAAGAACACCCATGTACTGATATTTGGATTAATAGAAAGAGGTTGATTCAAATTCATGGTTTTGAGTTATTCTCTGTGTATTGATGCTGAATGATATGCTCATGAATGTTTGCTTTCTGTTATACATTTTCTTTTATATGCTATGTATGTGATTTCATGGTCTGAGTTTGGAATCTGAGAGAGGAAGAGTAAGGAGAATGAGTTTCAATTGCTTCTTTGTCTGAGCAAGATTCCTGCAAGGAGTGCAGTTGAATTGTCCGCAAGGAGTGTGTCAAAAAGGAGTTCAGAGGGTTGTCTCTGAAAGCTCAGGAGAGGTAGTGGTTGTTCCCATTCCATTAGAGTGCGGTTAGGCAAAGGTGCCGTGCAAGGAGTGCGTAGGCCAAGGAGAGTCTCAGGGTTGTGGACCTGAGCCAAGTATCGAAGGACTACTGCTACAGGTGTGCGCAGAGTCAAAGTAGTTAACATTTGAAAGTTTCTGAAGGTTGCGTAAGTAGTGCATGCCTGAGTCTTTTCTAAGGCTTGAAGTTGTGAGAAGCTCAGGAGGAGTAAAGCCTTTGAAAACATTGAGGGGCATCGGAAGTTTGTAGTGAAAGAAGATAAGTCCAGGGAAGATTCCTTGGTTTCCTTCATAGAAATCGTCAAAGGGAAGAGACCGACGATCAGGAATCTGTGGGAAGGATTTGTGAAATCCCGCCAGCCGTCAGATCTACCAAACAAGCAAGGGGGTTATGACTGCGTCTGGAGTTCAAGCTCAGGAGATTGTGGACCGTCAGATCTCATTCAAACACCCGTCAGCCGTTGGATTGACCAGGATTTGCATGGATTTTAAGCTTCGTGAATGGGAGGAGGAAAGTTCTGACGAGAGGCGTGGCCATCGGAGTTTCGACACTCATGAAATCGGGGATCACGAGGACGAGTAATCGAGAATTTTTACAGTGAAAATCTTGGAATCAATCTGAGCCGTCCATATTAAGGGGACACGTGGCAGAGATCTAATATCTTGAGAAAAGTCCCGAAAGGGAAGACTCCATCGGAGTTTCGGGATTCGGCAAATTGGGAGTTCTGTGAGCAAGAGATCGGGAAAATCCATGTTGGAAACCTCGTAAACGATCGGAGCCATCCATCAGTTGGGACACGTGGATGAGATCAGAAGCCCATCGGCATTTCGATCATTGAGACTCATACAAGTGTTTTGTCTTGGCAGTTGGCGAAACCCCGAGGGTAAATCTGAACCGTCCATCCACTTGGGACGCGTGTAAGAAATCTGAAGAAAGTCGGGGATCGACATTTCATGAGTCCTGGAGGACTTGCAATTTAGAATCGCGAAGTCTGATTCTCCGAAAAGAGGAGAGATCCATGTGGGACCCAACTGACATCATCTCTTCATAACGAGGCATCGAGAATTTCCACGGAGAAAACCCCGAAGCGGCGAGGACTGTCCATTCTAGAGGACGCGTGGCGACAATCGCGATCATCGGAAAATTTCCCGAAAGGAAAAGTCATCCATCGGGAAATCGTGAATCGAGAATCAGGGATTTTGAAGACAAAAGGTTTAGTGCATTTCAACATTTGAAACCCCGAACCCCGATAAAAGGTATGATTGCGGTCATATAAAGGCAGGTCACATGAATAGGGCATAGCCAGGAGGGGCTAAAGCACAAAGGGAGAATATCGGGAAAGCTGAGATCGGGAAATAGGGAACCAAAGGGTCGTGACATCGGGATTTTGAAAACCCCGAAACCCGATTGTGACTTTCTGTGGTGAACGGAGAAGGGACCAGACCACAAGGCTGCAAGGTGCCGAAAAAGACCTGTGGGTCAAATTTGAATAATGATTCCAGGGGGGAATCGAAGTAGCCACTCCGGCTTGGGGTGAACTTTGAACGATCCTTAAAGACCAGGAGGTCAGCGCAGAGGCCTTTTTCCGAGGCAAGGGGTGCGATCTGTGTCACACTATAGCCTGCGTGTACACGCTAGCTGACCCACTACAACCCGCGTGTACCTACAAAATCACGAAAAATGGAAAGTTGTTAACATAACACACAGTTTTGGGTAAGTTAAATAAACCTTTCGACCATGCATGGCCAGTCACGCGACCAAATACCTAGCTTCTTCTAGCCTATAAAAGAAAGGGTAGGGGTCCCATTTGAATAGAGGAAAATCATAGTAAAGAAACTCTACCCGAATTAGCATTCCCCTAGCCTCAACCTTTTGCAACTATTGTGTGAAGAGAAGCATATATAGAAGTAGTTGGAGCACAGTTGAAGAGGAGCCCAGGACCAGATTTAAGGAGCAGTGCCGACCACATATTGTAAAGTTTACTCTTGTGAATATTAATACAAAAAGGAATACTTTTTTCGTCCCACCATATCATGTGTTCAAATTGTGTATTTATTTTATGATATTGTCACATCTAACCCAACAATTAGTATATGAAATGCATGTTTGCAGCTCTCTATTTTTCCATGTGTGAATGCAGGTTAGCTTTGGGAGGAGGCTTGCAGTCAAGGAGCGAGTGAAAGTGAAGGGATCGACATCAAACGCAGGATTTAAGGTAGAGTTACCTAACCTTGTTTGCACCTTTGTATTGCATGAATGTGGGATTTAGTGTTGGGAGAATAGAAAAAAGTAGATGCCTTTAAATGGTCATTTTCTGCATGCATGATTAAACCCTTAGTGTTATTCTGTAGGAGGTATTTCCCACCCACAACAGAATTGGCGACCATACTGGGGAGCTCTCGGGTTTTCTGGGGATACTTTTTGTTATTTTTAAATTGGTTTCACCACCTTTTTTCTGAGTTTCTGCAAGAGTCTGAGCTAGTAGGGATTATGGTCTTCCATACCAGTATTCCCTGCTTTCTTTGCTTAGATGATTTTTATTTTATGAAAGTCACAGAGGTACACACGGCCTGTATAAGGCCTGCCTGCGTGTACTCATGCCCTACCTTCACACAGCCCGCGTGCACACGCTAGCTAATGAAGTGTCAGTTGTGTGTTTGAGTTCATAATTTTTTTTTTAGAGAGGCAGTCATCCTCTCCCCTATCAGAAGTGATCTTTCTCAAGGGTTTTATGGATCTCATTATGGTCTCTGTTTTTGCAGTTTGTAGCTTAGGTACCACCTCAGATTGGTCTTGTGCTATGAAATTTTCCTTGAATTGTTTTTCTTTTCTGTCAAAGTAAGTTTCTGAGTCTTCAAGGGACTCTAGTTCTCAATACCAGTAGTCTCTAATAGTGTTTAATTGCTTTCTTTTTCATTTTTTAAGAGTTTCATAGGTACACGCATCCTATATAAGGCCTGCATGCATGTACACATGCACTGACCTTACACAACTCACGTGCACACGCTGACTGCTGAAGTGACAGTAGCGTGCTTGAATTGAGGAAATTTTTCTAAAAAAAAGAGGCATTCATCCTCTTCCCTGTCAAAACTACGACTTCTCATGGGTTTTCTTGATTCATTTCTGGGCTCTGTTATAACAGTGTGTAGCATTGGTTTGACGTCAGTTTGCTTTTTTTTTTTTTTTAAAGAGATTTTTTGCGTTTCCTAGCTTTTTAAACTTATTTTTAGCTTGGGGGGGGGCATGAATCATGCATTCATCAGTTTCTTTTAAAATCTTTTGTTATTCCTTCTTTGATTGGAAGAAAATATATTAAAAAAAACAATTTAGATTTTTAGGTCTTTTTCTTTCTTTGCATTTGCTTTGCATTCTTATTTGAAAAAGAAAAAGAAATTAGCATAGCGTCGTGTTTTCTTCTAATTTTAAAATCATTTCAAAAGAAAAATAAGAAATATAATCATTCTTTGCCAGTGTTCATGTAAGTTTCATCATTTTTCGCAAGAGTCTTAACAACACCAGTTGCACTACCGTACCCCTTTTGAGTAAATCAAGCCATAAAAAATTAATGATTAATTAAAATCAACTAGACTTTATGTTTGTAGGGTCCATCAACTAGTCTAGGCTAGAGTCTTGATTTAGGTTGGAGAGGAAACTCTTCAAGGCTACAAAACATACATAAAAGTCTGTGCTAGGGAGTGTTAAAAGTACAGTATCATAAAATTTATCCGGGACCCCCCTCTAACATAGGGGCTAAACATGAGGTCGAGTAAGGAAAGGTAGCAGAGATAACCCCTCCAAAGCTGGACCAAGCATAGTGGGGAATGCATATAGAGGGATTGTCTTGGGATTCCGCTGATTTCATTTTCCACAGAGCTTCGTGGGTCTCGAATCTGTTCGAGGTCCTCAGTTGTCTTCTAGAACACTTTCTTTTTATACCCTTGATAGTTTTCATTGTTGATAACCTGCTGATTGTGGTCCACCCAACTGTTGACTGTACCCGCCTGGTGATTGTTTGCGTGTTGGCAACCTAGCTGCCTTTATTTTAGGGACTTACACAAGTGACTACGAGGGTATACCGTGATACCTAGGGTAGACATTGAGCCACTCTTTGCAGAGTATACTTGGAAGGTGCTTCTGTATTCAAATTGCACTTGCACCGATAAGTTGCTCTAGTGTTGGTTGGTGTAACTTTTCTTCCAACTAGTTAGTCGTTTGCTTGATTTGCCTTTAGGAGTTTTTCTAGTGTGTACTCCGTGCTCCCTATTTTTCCATAGCGAGTTAGTCGGTCATTTCTTTGGGTCTCTGACCTAGGGTGGTAGACTGCCCACTTCGTCGGTCATGAGGACTTTTTGGTCTTCCGCTTAGGAACGTGGAACCACCTCTTTTTAGGTGTTGTTTTGATAGAACTGGTTCTTCAGAGTCAGTGTGAGACTTTTACGGACTTGAACGATCCCGCGACGGGAGAACCTGTGCATAATATCTTCATGGATAAAGTTCCCAACGATTCAAACCAAGAAACCCCTTCACAAGGGGATTCTTGTGCTTTTCCCTTCTTTGAAAACGTTGGTGTCTCTTTGATGGCCACTTTGTACATTCCTAGATTGAATGTGAGACTGTCGGTTTGGTTGGGTACCATTCGAAATTTCCCAAATTATCTTGATGCTTCCCAGTTAATAACTTTATGTCATGGGCATAATGTTGATGTTCCTTCATCATCAAATTCTTCTCCTCCTCCTTCTCCCACCCCTAGTGAAAGTACAGTTACTAGTAACCATAAGCCTAAACGAAGTAGAAAGAGGAATAATAGGAAGAAGAAATCACCAACCTCTATGAGTCATGTTGGAGATAGGTTCTCAACCTCCACAAGTCATATTGAAGACTAGCACCTAGCCTCTGCAAGTCATGCTGGGGGCAAGCACCTAGCCCCTGCTAGTCATGTTGGGGGGAAAAGTCTAGTCCCTTCTAGTCATACTGGCAATAGGTCTGTAGCCTCTGCAAGTCATGTTATCAACCCATCACCAACCTCTGCAAGTCATGTTGGAGATGTGAAACCATCCATTGGTAGTCATGCTAGGGGCATTGATTCTATTGAGAAACCTAGATGGATAGGACGCAAGACTAAGTTCCCTTGTAAGCTTTGCAAGGGAAATCACCTTACTCATTTGTGCCTTGTCATTCCAGAAGTACAAATATTGTGGTCCCTGTCTGCAAGATCTTATGATTCTAAGTCTTCTGAGGTTTCCTCGCAACCTATTCATCCATTGGTTGCGAAAATGGTCATGTCGATGAAATCATCGACTGATCCTGCTCCTCTTCTGGGGGGTGAGGTACCTTTAGACCATGTAGTCTCGCATCCTATTCAGCCATTGGTTGCGAAAATGTTCATGCCGATGCAGTCATCGACTAATCTCACTCCTCTTCTGGGGGGTGAGGTGCCTTTAGACCATGTAGTCTCACAGCCTATTCATTCATTGGTTGTGAAAGTGGTCATGCTGATGCAGTCATCGTCTAATCCCACTCCTCTTTTGAGGGGTGAGGTTCCTTTATACCT
Source organism: Picea glauca (assembly GCA_000966675.3). Lineage (NCBI taxonomy): Eukaryota > Viridiplantae > Streptophyta > Pinopsida > Pinales > Pinaceae > Picea > Picea glauca. The sequence goes on from JZKD02S2118028.1 coordinate 440,750, forward strand.
TGTAGTCTCTCAGCCTAATTAACCATTAGTTGTGAAAGTGGCCATGCCAATGCAGTCATCAGTTGATCCCACTCCTCTTTTGGGGGGTGAGGTGCCTTTAGACCATGTATTCACACAACCTATTCAGCCATTGGTTGTGAAATTAGTCATGCTGATGCAGTCATCGGATGATCCCACTCTTCTTTTGGGGAGTGACATGTCTACCGTCAATGTTTTTAGCTTTTTTGGTTCAGTACTTTCAGAAAAAGGGGGCATTTCGCTCGTTCCGAGCACACCCCCTCCAAGCCCTAGGATGGTTTCCTTTGATTGGAATGACCTTGTTGATCCTTGTCTTCCTTCTTCTACACCCTTTCAAATAAGGGTTGAAGTTAATTCAACAAACATTTATCGATGTTTCATGGATGAAGGATCCTCTGCAAGTATTTTATCCTCCTTGGTTTGGAAATTCTTTGGATCTCTCAAGCTTGTGTCTTCTTTGCATGAACTGTTGGCCTTTGAAAAACATCCTAGTGAATATTTGGGGGTTCCTCCTTAGTTTCCTATCTCGTTAGGTGGGAATATTGTCCGTGTCGATGTTACAGTGGTGCAAGGCCTGCTAGATTTCAATATGCTTCTTGGGCATGATTATGTATATGCTATGAATGTTGTGGTATCTACACTCTTCCGGGTGATGCATTTCCCTCACAATGGAAGCATTGTCACTATTGACCAGCTGGCATATGATAATCACCATCCTAATTCAACGTTAGTCCAGGCTGCCCCTTTATATGTTCCTAGTGTTCGTGTAGACTCCACCCCACCACGGATTAATTATGTGGAGTCTTATCCTCAGTGTTCAATTGCTTCTGAGCAGGAACCTCTGCAATCATGTTTCCTTCTCGATACTTGGAATCAACAATTGATCCTTTGGTTTATCTAATGGGGGCATGGGAGCCCTTTCTTCCTCCTCTTGGTCCAAGTGGTTTTGAGTATCCTTTTGAGTCTAATCTCATTGTTTGTAGATCCTCAAGCCCTCGTGCTCATGATTCTTCACTGATAAACTCTGCTAGTCCTGGACAGAACCTCCATCATCATATGGAGTATGGTCAGTTTACTTCACCCTTTGGGACTGTCGAACCTCATTTTCGTGATTTTTCAGATTTTGAATTGCCTTCAGATGAGGCTATCCTTGAAGCCATGACTATGGTTTCTATACCAAGGGAGGACTTACATCATGGTTTGTGTTTTCTTCCCTTTTGGGAGACTTTCCAAGTTGACTATTGAAGAGATGATTGGTCTGAGCCTAACAGTGGGCTCTACTTGAACCAGTTTCATACATGATTCATAGCCCCCACGGGTCTTCTTTTAAGCCCTTTTCATACCCTCTAAAAATGAAAATATTGCCAAGCGATCTTTTTGACCTTCACGCTCGCTAAACTGAAATTTGAAGTCACGTCTGTCCGATGGTAGTTTACCCTTTTTTCGGTCTGGATGGTCAACTGTACGAACAAAGGTATACTCTAGGGTCTCGGTTCTCTATAAGAGCATTCTCAGGTATAATTTTAACCCTTTTTCAGACCCGAGGGACTAAATTTACGAAAAAGGAACCCCCACAGAGTCCATAGTTAAGCTCTTTTCAGACTCCCTAAAATTGAAAAGATCATCGAGTGACCTTATTCTTTCACACTCATTAAAATATTCCAAAAGAACATTCCTGACAGAGTCCATAGTTAAGTTTTTTTCAGGCTCCTTAAAAATGAGAAAATTGCTGAGTGACCTTGTTTTTATCACACTCGTTAAAATGGTTTTGAATAGATGTATTTTCGATGCTAGTTTACCCCTTTTTAGAGCTGATTAGACTACCTTCTAAAAAGGTACCCCAATGGAGTCTCCTTTTACTCTTTTTTAGACTCTCTAAATATGAAAAACTGTCGAGCTTACCTTCTTTGGGCTCATTAAAATTACATCGAAGGATGTTAGCATTGTGTGTCTTATTAATCGTGTTTGCATAACTGCGTCTTTGGCCTAATGCCGACTCCATGTTTCTCTCATTTGACTGAACCATTTGAAGCATACCTTATACGCAAGACCTGTAGCACTTTGCCTTTGCCTCATGACACCTTTGGCCCATGGAGGATTTTTCTTCAGTGTCCTTTTCCTGCATATGTCCCTTTTCCCTAAGCATCCATGTGTTCTGTGCGCTTGGAACTAGTATGTCTGCAACACTTGATCCTCCTTTTGTAACATAGCATTATTTATTCTTTTTCAAAAACAAAAGACAAAAAAATCAAATATACCCCAAAAAGAGAAAAGGAAAAGTATTTTTTTTATTGGCAGCACAATGAGTTGCCCTTGGACAAAGCTCATCCTTTCGTTTGTTCGTCAAGCCTTGGGATTTAACATGACCTTAGGAATCTTTTGTCGCTACATAGATCTATTTTCTCCTCCGTTTGGTTATTCTTCCAAACATATGGAGAGTTTGTGGTGCCTCCTGCATCATGAACTTATGTCAAAATATCATGCTACTTGAGTTTCACCTTATGTCCCGCTATTGTCCAAGGGAAGTTATTACCAGGCTTGAGTCGGCCCCTCTACATTTTGTCTCTTGCCCCTATGCCCGACCATCCTGTAATCCCAATCAAGTCTTTGTTCGAAATCCATGAAGCCCTCAACCTGATCATCAAAATCCTCTAGTTCGTTCCTGACAAGTCATCGAAGACCTCTGGGTAGTGAAGTTGTACACTCATATTACACTCCTACCCGAGTTGTGAATATTTTGAAGTTGTTGCTCGAGCTCTGGGTAGTGAAGTCATACACTTATATTACACTCCTACCCAAGTTGTGAATATTTTGGAAGACCTCTGGGTAGTGAAGTCGTACACTCATATTACATTCCTACTTGAGTTTTGAATATTTTGAAGCTATTGCTCGAGCTCTAAAGGCCTCATCTCTAGCCATCAGGCCTTATTCTCTTCTTGAAGATGGATACTATACATGTATATCTTTTTTATTTCGAGATGTAGATCTACTGTGTATTGCTCACGGCTACACTTTATATAGTTATATGACATGTATCTACAGTATATTTGATTGGTAGCCATGATTTTATTTCATTCCAAGCATGGGTATTCCCGCCTCGGTGAGACAATTGTTATTTTGCAGAGGGAACCTCCCGAATTCTGGTCCCTGGGCTCACTTTCTTGGTGCGTTGGTGAATATTGATAATGCATTTCGGCCATCAGATGCTCTTCTGACCTCACACATTAGGGGGCATTTTTTATAGCCCTAATTTTCACCAGACATGCTTACTTGGCATCAAGCCATCTCATATTCCTTCTTTTCCAAGAAACTATTGAACAACTCTTCTTAAAAACACCCTTTTTGAGGGCACATGCGCCCTGACCCACTACATCCCGCGTGTACATGCTAGCTGACTCACTACATCCCACGTGTACACACTAGCTGACCCACTACAGCCCGCGTGTACCTACAAAATCACAAAAAATGGAAAGTTGTTGATGGAACACACAGTTTTGGGTAAGTTAACTAAACCTTTTGACCATGCATGTCCAGTCACTTGACCAAATACCTAGCTCCTTATAGCCTATAAAATAAGGGGTAGGGGTCCCATTTGAAGAGAGTAAAATCATAGTAAAGAAACTCTACCCAAATTAGCATTCCCCTAGCCTCAACCTTTTGCAACTATTGTGTGAAGAGAAGCATATACAAAAATAGTTGGAGCATAGTTGAAGAGGAGCCCAGGACCAGATTCGAGGAGAAGTGTCGACCACATATTTTAAATTTTACTCTTGTGAAGATTAATACAAAAAGGAATACTTTTTTCGTCCCACCATATCATATGTTCAAATTGTGTATTTATTTTATGATATTGTCACATCTAACCCAACAATTAGTATATGAAATGCATGTTTGCATCTCTCTGTTTGTCCATGTGTGAATGCAGGTTAGCTTTGGGAGGAGGCTTGCAGTCAAGGAGTGAGCGAAATCAAAGGGACTGACATCAAACGAAGGATTTAAGGTAGAGTTACCTAATCTTGTTTGCACCTTTGTATTGCATGAATGTGGGGTTTTGTGTTGGGAGAATAGAAAAAAGGAGAGGCCTTTAAATGGTCATTTTCTGCATGCATGATTAAACCCTTAGTTCTAGTCCGTAGGAGGGATTTCCCACCCACAACACCAAGCGAGAAAAGGACCAGAGAAGCAAATGAAAAAATGGTGGATTGACAAAACCGAAACCCTCAAACAAGGACAAAAATTAATTCCTACTCACAAGCTCAAGACTCCCTACAAAATGTTGGTAGCCACGCTCTACTGACTATATGGAGAGGAGAAGAGCACACATTTTCAAATCGATTCGTTTCCTTTGGCACACACCATTGCTAGGATGGGGAAAGTATTCAACTGGGTAGACATCATTGTTTTCAATATATGTATACACGTGAAGAATCTCCCAGGTATGAATAAACCATGTTTTTATATGTCGACCTACATGATCGATGTTATCTACTCCTTTGTACAGTTTGTTGACTTGAGGTGGAACTATGGCCAGAACCAACCTGTAATCCATGTATACTGCTCTGAATTATGTAGAATTAATTATAGAAAACACTTTTATGACATATCCAATCTATTTCTATCCCCTCTTCACTCCATTCTATTTGGTTTCCCTAGACACAAATCTCCTTCGAAGCTAGGAATGGGATGAAAGGGGTAGCCGACTAGTTTATCTATAAATATCATTCATATATCAGGGTGTATGGGACCACTAGAGCCCCACACCTTTTACCATACTTCGTCCCAGACCATTTTTTGATGAGTTAAATTACATACCAAACTGTGGGTCAAGGGTTATTGCACTATTGAAAATCAACAACAAAAAACTTTGGCCAATTTTTCCTATCCACATCATAAGTTACGCTATTTCCAATAGAAAACATGAAAGGAAAGAAGCATAGGCCCTACAAAATTTAATCCTATGCCTAGGAGAGACAAAAGGACATGATCCTCATGAGCTGGAAATCAAGCATGTCAGGTATATTTGTCTCACCCATTCCAATATCCATGTGGTCGATTTTGAAGAGGACAAGTTTAAGGGAGCACTCTCTTATGATGAAGTCCTACATCAGTTTCCCCATGAAACTGCCAAGCGAGAACTTCAACGTGAACAATAAGATATTAATAGGGAAACTCTAAACTAGTTCCAGAGGTTACTTCAATAAGAGCAGGACACTGACATCACCAAAGAGTAGGAGAAAACCAAGAAGGAAGAACAACTAGAACAAAAAAGGCTCCAAGCTGAGCAAGATTATCAGAAAAGGAAATTTGAGGAGGAAATGAGCATAAAATAATATGAGCGCATGGTGCAACAGGCTACACTCTAAAATAATAAAGAAGCAGAAGCCAAGAAATTGGTTGATGAGGTAGAGGAAAAATAGGTAGCTAATGAAGCTAAAGCTAAGAAGAAAGTGGATGAGCTATTGAAGCATAATTTAAGCCAGACCCCTAACGCTCCATCGATTCCCAATACGTACATTGTGAACGAACCCCCTAAATAATACACTCCCATAAGCACCATTCCAGGAGTTTCCTCCTTCTCTTCCCAAGCCCTGAATTTTGAGGGCTCTGTAGTAGTAATTGGAGGCTACTACTTTGATAACAGGACAGGAAGTATCGAGAAGAGATCGACCAAGAGGAAAAGAGGAGAAGACACAAGGTCAAAATAATCTACAGGTAGGGTATTAGAATGAAAAGTAGGGTCTGATCCTGAAGAAAACACGGTTCAATCGACCTCCGCAATCAATGCTTTCACAGGGATAAATGCCTCATCTATCCTTGAGGTATCCAATGTGCTCAACATTGTCAAGAATAAAGTAGTTGAATTGGAAATATAGGAAAAATATGTAAAGGAAAAGATCACCACACATGTCCAGAAAGCTTTAGAAGCAACTGAAAGTCTCAATACAGAAAAGATGAACAATGCCCTATAATCTCAAAGAGACCAGATGAATGTAAAAATAGAGAAAAGGATGAAAAATCGAATGGGACACCCATAGAAACGAGTTATAGGAGGAAAAATAGAAACTCATGATAGCCATAAAAGAGACAAGAGCATATACACATGCTATAGAATATGTCAAGGAACAAACACTAACATTGAGTGAAGAACTTACGGTATGAAAGAATGAACTCCTAAAACTGCTAAATAGCATATGGGCTGAGTGAGAAGAAAAACTTAGGTTGCAAAGCACATTGGTAGATAATCAATAAAGGCATCCTGAAGCAAGCGAATCCTTAGAGGAAATTCTTAATTGGCAGGATATGCACAAATCTTCACCTACCACACTACTGATATATTCCAAGAGGGGAAAAATTAGATGCCCGATGGTCTTTGACACTTGCAGAAATCTCTTCAAGAATGTATATACCACCCAAAGGGAAACAAATGACACTTTCACAGAGCTATGGAGTAGTGCAAATGATCTTGCAAAAGGGGTAGGGGTACAACCAATGCAATCCATTGATGAAACAACATCTACCAACATCGAAATGGTTGAGGTGGAAGATCACAAGAAATCTATCCAGATGAACATTCATAATATGTGTGAATTTGAGGGAAAATCAATTTAAGAACACATGTTGAGACCCACCTAGCTCACCCACAAAATCCAATCCTTTGTCAAGAATGCATCAAAGTAGTTATACCAAAATGTATCCACCAAAGTTTGCAATGGTGAATCAGTCTTGGAAATATTACAATCAAGCAAACTCGAGATCATGTTGAGAGATCATTCCCTCTAGAAAGAATATCAAGATCAACTACATGAACATGGAAACTCATGACTACAAATTCCACATTTCTTTCCAAATGTTACCTTCTTCAGTTATTGTAATCTCATTTTGAATTCTGAATATGAAGAGCCTATTTTTGTAAAACAACCATGATTTCATGATTGCAAAGATAACGATTTTGAACAAAACCTCCTCACTGTAAAAAGGAGGACTATCCATTTGAAAGGAATTTTGGTTTCAAAATGTAGCAAGACAATATTTTTACTACAAGTTAATTTGAACCAAGAGACATTCTAGTTGGATATTATGGTGTTGATATGTATGAATGTAACTATTCTATTTATACGTGTTCATTATTGTAGTTTGTGAATATTGGTTTATGAATTACTTCTGAATTAATTATTGCATTTGTATAGTTATCATGATTTTTAGAATGAGTACAACGATAGTATGATACAATTAACTAATCAATTTCTTGATTCTAACTAGTTGTGCTATTGAACTTGCATGTTACTTGTGTTATGAATTATTTTATGCAAGTAATATATATATTTCATTGTTTTCAACCTTGTTAGTTTGCTCATGATCATGATAGGTTAGCTTGGAATTAGATAGAGACTGCATCTTAGAATAGTAATAATCCATGTTAGCTTAAAATTAGTTAGTTATAATTTTCATTTTAATTCATCTGAGAACCTTCGGTTCTCATATTAATATTTAGTTAGTAAATTAGTTAGATCGGTAACTAGGCAAAAATATGGTCAAAAACACTATTCCAAATGAGAGTGGGTCTAATTGGGACCTGCCATCAGGCATTTTCCCTCATCTCATTGAGCGGGTCATTCTAGCCCATCAACACTATGGAATATAGGTTTATCCTTTCTCTTCCAATCCTTAAGAGTATCTTTCCTATGCTTGGATTGATCATAACAACACTTATCCTTCCTAATGGTATCCTCCAAAGTCTCAGGCTCATAAAAATAAATCCTATCCTGATAGGACTATGTTAATCAACTGAGGAATTGTTGTATCCTCGCCTTCTCATCCTTGAGGTGAGGAACATATATCAACAATGCTAATAATATATTGGCTTATGAATATGTGGTAATTTTCCTCAAATTGTGGTCATGGAACTCTTTAATCTTGCCATCAAATTATTTCTCTAATAGATATGCCTTCCTGAAATATTTCACAATTTTTTCTAGGTCAACTTGCTTTCTCTCAATCCCTTAAGTTCCTTGAGGTCCTCCCACCATATGGAATCTCCTCCATTTAAATTGTATATCTTCTCCTTTGTATTTTATGAGTAATTGTGTACCTAGAAATAATTTCTCAATCCCAACAAACAAGCCTTGGCTTCTTCTCCTTTCTTCATTTCTCCATCAAAGGTAGGAGGATCAGCCTTCTTAAATTCTTACATCAAAGAACTCTATGAGTGTTTCTTTTTACTCTTCCTAGGAGCATAAGACCTATTATTATTGCTAAAAAGTTCCTCTGCAGTGGTATTCCCACTGGATGAATCTGTGGAAGTGCCTCCTCTAGCCTTTAATTCTCTTAGCATATCGATGTCTTTTCTTGGAATAAATACTTCCTACATTACTATGAGGTAGTCCATGCTTATGTACATCTGAAGGGATATTTAATTTATCTGACCATTGTAGTTATGCATTACTAATGAATGGACCTTTCTACAAGTGCTTCTGGATCTCTGATAAACTTTTCACTAATACTGCATTCGAATATGCTTGTTCGGCCTAAGCTCTCATGAGCCTTTCATTTTCTTCTTTAAGACTTATGACAGTGGCTACCAAATCTGGAGGGATTTCTATGGCCTTCCTACCATTATAGTATTCATCTTGAAAGTGTGAGGTGTCCTCCATACTATGTTCCACCATTAATTTTGTTTTCCTTTTCAGTACATCCTACATTTTGAAATAGTGAAACACTATTAGCCATTACATTAAAATCATTGGTATAAAATTATCATTCCTGTCAAACATCAGTCGACCTTTGAAAATATTGAGTGAAGATTCCACTCCTACTCAACCATTATTACTCTTCATACACACAGTTAAATCATTCAAAAATAAATGAAGCATATACTTTATCATGTAAAATTTCTCAAACAGTCATGCACCTGTCACGACCCATTCAATCCTAGAGTTTGAACACCACTTTTTAACACACCCAACCCCCTTAAACCCTCTTAGATTGTTGGGATGTTTAATTTCCACTTCCATTACACTTCGGGTCTCTAGATTTCACCCTTACACAACCTTTGGCCCTCGACGAGTATGCGGGGACTTGTTATTCTCAGTTTGCTTATGTGGAGATCCTCAGACCTATCACCATGCATCACTCAACAAATATGTGGTGAAATGATGTTGCATAGAGTAGGGAAAATTTTCCTTGATTAGATGATTATGATTCACCTAACACAACCACATCGTTGGTCAGTGGGGAATCAGGTTCCTAACCCATCGGGAAAGTATATTTCACCACCCACATTTAAATCTTGATCAAACTCCTCCAATGATCCTATACTTGATAGGTCCAACGATCATCTAACCTAGAAATTAATGGCCTTCATCAAATAGAAACCTCAAACTACATGAAGGATAATGTCTCGCTTATCCTCCAAACAACTTGTTGGAAAGTGGTGTCCACAACCAATATATGACTTTAGTTATGTCAAAATACCTTTCACACAGATCGATGGCTTCTGTACACTTGGGACCTTCCTCCATTGGAATTTACCTGCTCCAAGTGAAAACGATACTTCATGACTAGTCCTCTTCAATGAGAATCCTCTGATGGATCCAACTGTCCTTGGATCCTCACATCTAATGATCAAGTATCACTCATGACTAAAAATTGCATGATATTTATCCTGCACACCACTTCGACAAGAATCCTTCTTCAAGATGGATAATCCTGAATCTAATGTCTCTAAACCCATCAACATCCACATTGATAGATATATGGTCCTCCTAGTCCTCAAGTTCTTGATATCATATTTTTCCCATCATAGACCTCTCCTAGGGCTTTTCCAGACCTTCCCGATCTCTTACTTCCTGATATATTTATTTGTGTAAAGTTCATGGAATATATATCCCAAATATTATTTTCTTAACCTTCTATGTATCAATGACTCATGCAATAAAAACTTGACACTTTGGATTTTCCCAAAGTATTTTCCTTCTGATAGGATTCCCTTCAAAACCATGATCTTTGATGAATGGTCAAGGTATGTTCCTTTCACCAAATAAATGGCTATCACCCCTCTGGGTTTAAATAAGGGATTTCAATAAGGATAAGGGTGGTTTGAGGATTTATAAATCCTAAAGTCTTCCCATATTCATTCTTCTAGCATTTAACTCGATTCCTTAAAGCTCCTAAATCACTTTCCAACAAGCAAGAAATACTATGCTCCAAATACCAAATGAATATTTCATATCCTGTAAAATTTCCATTTCAAAAGCAAGGAAAAATACAAGGTTATCGACCTGCACTAGCCATTCTCATATTTTGATCATAGTTACTCCATTAACTCAACATTTAACATTCATTCATCGCATTTTACTCCTTACAATTAACTTAATACATTTTATGACCATTAACAAACATTGAATAGACATTACAAGTGAAAGCACTTATCTGTTCAATAATGTCTTCCAACCAGCCAATTGATTGAGGGGAAATGCCTTTCGACCCAACTATAGGCTATGATGAGCTTTTACTTCCTACAACATGCCACCCTTGTGCCAGGCCATGATACGACCAGGGGACTATCAAAGTTGAATTCCAAGTTAAGAAATGGTTTAGGAAGGTTACTCTCCTTCACTCCACTGGATACAATGGAAGTTTCCCTCTTTCCTCTAAGCTTAGGACCTCCACAAGTTTATGAAGAACCTTCCCAACTGGATTTCCTCTACACAAGGGAGTCCCTTATCTGCTACACAATACCTTAGAAACCTCCCCTTACCAATGCTAGTTTATTTCTAGTAAGAACCAAAATGTGGTCCCATGTTGCTCCAATCTGGGCATGGGTCTTCTTTTTTCTAGGGTGACCATTGAATTATTGGGAAAGATTTCTATTTTCTTATGAAAAAATTCCCATATATTCTCTTATTCTCAGATTTGTGTGCATGATCTCTTCTACTCATTGAAACACCATATTTTTGTGAGTATGCAACTCACCTCTGTGTTTGGTTATTCTTTTCTCTTCTATGTGGATTCAGTCTCTATGCATCTATGCACTTTGTTTATTTTTATTTGTGGGCTGCTTGTGTTCTCATCTGTGCATCCCCCTCTTCTCTTCCTATCTTCTTTCTCCTTATTCCTTCTTCATCGTTGGAATTTTCTCCTTACCCTCGAGACCCCTAATTAATTCTATCATAAGTAAGCACCTGGTGTTAGGCTCCCGAATCGAAGGAGAAAATATTATGCGTCCTTTTGGTTGAATTCGCTATCGACCCTTCACTATTCCAAGTACCAAATTAGATAACAATTATAATTTCTCAACTACCCAACCTGATCACCATTAACATGTTTCATGGGTAAATTCAATCTAGGTATGTTGGATAGATCATGAATTCATTTTATGTAGGTGTAGATTGGATTATTGATGAGCTTCCTAATTTATTCCTTAAAACATTGCAACTCCACCTCACCAGTCCCACCCGTGGTATCATGGCTAGTACTCAAGGTTTCCTTCTCATTCAGTTGTCTAGTGTTTTCAGTAATCATAAACATAATTAAATTCTTCATTAATCACAATACATGAAGTCTTTAACATAATTACAGTCTTGGGGGAAAACATGGTGTTACATAGAGTTCTTTTTATAGTTAAATGAGTTTAATTTAATGAAATTCCTAAGTTTTGGCATTAGTGAATTAAATGAATCTTATGCATTGATCTCAAGTGAGGTGAGATCTAATCTCAATTCTTAATCACTTTGGATATTAGGTTAGGGTTCAACTCAAGATCATAAAAGAAAGGCTAGGGTGAAGGAGGAAGACACTTCACAATTTTTTTTACTTTTGTGATCACATCATAGTGAAGAGCGAGAAAAGATTTTTCTACTTAGGCCAAAGGAGAAGAGAGAATATGAGTAGCAGTAGGAAGATCCAACATATTGGAGTAGTAGGTTCTAGCTGAACCAGAGTCACAAGGTCGATATCTACACATTGAACAAATCACTTAGGGTACATATATATGTTCCTTATAGTGTAGAAAGGCACATACACATGTAGTTGATAGTAAGGTAGGGCACATACAGATCTTAGAAATTCAGATGTATGGGGTTTTATAGTAGTGTAAAATTTGCTAGGGTTTGCAAGTAATATCTCTGGTTTTCTTTTATTTCTTAGTGGTCCATTTTCCCAGTAAGGAATCCCTTGTAAGATTTAATATCATTCTAATGTTAATCTGATTTGAAGGGTAGAAATATTTGTGTGTTTGGAATTGGTTTCTTTGCTTCTACTATTTATTTTATGTTAATTATTCTAGCAAGTATATTTTATTCAGTGAGTTGTAATCAATTATTTCAACAAGAAAATCACTAGGAAATAATTTATGTAGGGTTAGAATTAGAAAATTAAAAAGGTATAAGAGGTTCACTCTAAGAGTGTGACGTACCCACTCTCGGGTACGTATAAATCTACATCTTTTGGGAAAATTTTGAATTTCTATTACCATTCTTTAATTAATCAAGAAACATGCAAGCTAAGAAAGAACTCATGCAATATTCAAGAACATGCTAATTGTTGGGTATGTGTTATATTCTTTGCATGTGTGTGTGTGTGTGGGTGCATTAGATACGACAGCTGCGTCTGACGATCCCTTCACCTAGAGCTTTGTCGTGTGCATCAGGCACTTTCCTAGGGGGATCCTAGGGGGGGGCAGGTATGCTCCCCCCTGGTTACGTGCAGTGTTCAAGGTAGTGCCCCGAAGTTTTTTTTTTGGGCGTTTTTTTGCTATTTTTAGCGGATTTTGCTATTTTTAGCGGATTTGTAAATTAATCTCGGATTAAGGGATTAGGGTTTTGGTATCTATGGAATACCTAAAAACATTGTATATATTGTATGGCGAATGGTGAAATTCGATATAATGAAAATAAGAAAGGTTTTCCCAGTTGAGGGTTTTCGGTATAAAATCTCTGTGTACTTTGTGTATGAGCCATTGATTAATTTCTGTATTGCTTAAGAATCTATATGCATTGCTTTACTTCGCAGGTTTAAAACTTACATATGGTATCAGAGCATGTTTTTGGCTTTAGAGGGACGCCTTTGTTGCTGAGGGTTTGGCTCGGTCTTGATAGATCAAGTTTATCTTGGGTCTATGATAAACCTGGGTTTAGTGGGAGCTTTTGCAGTGGCGATTCGAGTAAAGTAAGAGGAATGGCGAGCTCATCTAGAATCGAGATAGAGAAGTTCAACGGTAAAAACTTTGAGCTATGGAAGCTCAAGATGGAGGACCTTCTTGTAGACAAAGAACAATGGATCATTGTGGATCCTGGTACACAGCCTACCGGTACACCATCTACAAGCACACAGGTTACTGGTACACAACCTACCGGTATACAAACTACTAGTACACTAGTTACTGGTATGTCGAAGGAAGATTGGGACAAGTTGGACAGAAGAGCAAGGAGTACCATTCGACTCTGCCTAGCAGATTCAATGTTGTTGAATGTCTCGAGAGAATCTACAACCAAGGAACTATGGGATAATTTAGGGAATTTTTATCAATCAAAGTCCCTGGTAAACAAGTTGTTTCTTCGAAAGAAGTTTTATCATCTTCGGATGGAAGATGGATATTTTGTGACAGAACATATAAATGCCTTTAATACTCTGGTAAGTCAACTTGGATTTGTTAATATTACGATTGCAGAAGAAGATAAGTGTATTACTTTGTTATGTTCTTTGCCAGAATCTTGGGATAATTTGGTTGTAGCAATAGGTAGTACCACTCAATCTACATTGAAGTATGAAGATGTAGTTGCATTCTTGTTATCTAAAGAGATGAGGCGAAAAAGCATGGATGGTCACAGCACGGATGCTTTATTTGTAAGAGTGCGTACCCAAGACAGGAACCTTGGTAAGCCTTCGGCATGGAGATCTAAATCTACAGGTAGATCTAAGTCCCCAGGAAAATCTTTGAGGAAATGCTGGAAGTGTGGTAAAACAGGGAATTATAAGAAATATTGCAAGTATAATAAGGTTGAAAAACCAAAGGGATATGATAGTACCTCTTCCACGGAGGTGAAAACCTCCACTGAAGAAGGAGGTGATGTTTACCTAGCATCTACAAGTACACATGCAGACCATGGTG
>JZKD02S2118028.1:454884-475886 GCA_000966675.3 Picea glauca
ACAAATCGTGACATAAAACTGATGGGCGTTGGGCTCTGCTCCTGCAAGCAATCCAGGAGTTACTTCTGACGCTAACACAAAGGTCATCAGAACTGATTAGAAAAAGGGATTCATTAGGTAAAGAATCCTCTGCTACATTTTCTGTCTCAGTGCAGGGAAGGTCACATATCAGTTAGGCAAACACCAAGGATTTCTTAGACTTAGCGCATTTGAATTCTAAGTCAAACTCCTAGAGAATCACTATCCATTTGGAGTATTTTCCCCCTAGCAATTTACATGTAAGTATGTGCTGCATAGGGTTGTAATCAGAAATTATAGTAGTTGTGTGTAATAGTATATAGTGACGGAAATGTTGGACAAATTGAACAACTGCCAAGGCCATTTTTTCAACATGTAAGTACTTGGATTTAGTAGTCATGAGACTTCGAATCAAATAATAAATGACATGTTTGTCGTGTAAATCATCTTCTTGGACTAGAACCATAGCAATGGTGGAGTCTGAAGTAGTGATATAAAGGAAATAATCTCGACTATAATTGGGTAGGAAACGTAGTGGCGTACAGGTTAAAATTAGTTTCAAACCTTCAAAGGACTTGTTGGCAGTGGTGTCCCATACGAACTAAGAACCTTTCTTTAGTAGTTGAGTAATTCTGAGTGTTAACTCAACGTAGTTTGGGATAAAAAGATTGTTGAGTCTCCATTTTGAAACTTATAATACCCTCTATTACCCCCTATCTGAACCTATTTTACCTATGTTATGAATATAAACTTGACTGTTTCCTCCATAAATACAATTAATGACCTTGTTCATGTGCATAGAGAGGTAACGTATGATTAAGGCATATTTTGTTTAATTTCCTTGTTTTAATTCGATTAAAATGGTTGATTTTTCATGATCCTAATCATTTGATCTTAATAAGCATTGATATGGTACCAACAAAACCGCATAACATTGATCTGATACCAACAAAACTGCATAATATTGACTCGGTACTGCCCTATGCTATTCTGGTACCAGTCTGTGCTATTCTGGTACTAGTGTGACTGTGTTATTCTGGTACCAAACATCTGCGTCTATTCTGGTACCAGTGCGACTGAGATATTCCGATACCAAACAATTGTGTGTATTCTGGTACCAATTGCTATTTCCAAAAATCGTTTGTTGGACAAATCTACTGTTGAATATTTTGAGAGGGAAGTTGGACTGAAGCTTCCAAATCAGTTTTCAAGATCACGATAGACTTCATCACTCATGCACTTCATGTCATGAGGATGAAGTCCATCCCTAAAGATTTGATATGGATTACCAATTATAATATTTCAAAAATAGATTGATGCTTATCCTTAGATATTGATCGTAACAACTTACCTTCTTTATAAAGGAATGTTGTATAGGTGATAGAGTACATGTGTATTGATATAATGAAGCAGTAGAAAGAAAAAAAGATATGTATGGATGTAATGAATAGAGTGATGCATATTGTTTTGACGTACAATATAATGAGTTGTTGATTCAATTTACAAGATGAAGAAATACAAACGATCTGTTGTGCAATTTCTGGGTTTGATTAGAGCGTCTTAGCCTGTTATCTTTTTAGAGATTCCATCTTGGAATCGGGAAGGGCCCACCATTATGATATGGTAAGCTTAATGTAAAATATATCTTAGCTTTTTATTCCTATACATGTTTGTTTTATTCTGGTACTCATTTGTGTGTGTCCTGTACCTATTATTTTGATTTCTTGTTTGAGTTAAAATATTAATTCATAAAGTGTACCTATTGTGTTGGCTATATATTTTGAGTAAATTGTGAATGGGATTGTATTAGTGTAATTTTGATAAGCATGGTGCACCAGATCTTTAGCAATTTTACTTAGTTTTATAAACAATAATTTGTGTTGAGATAGTTGTAAAGATTTATAAAATTTTACATTCCTGAAACTGTGTTCTTTATAGCGATTTTCATAATTTATTTTGAAATTTCAAGTGTGTTAATACAGGAACAGTTAAGATCCCATCATTCACCTTACATGGACTATTAAATGGAGAATCTTAATGCATCTAGTGTTTCCTGTGTAGGGACAAATAGTTTCTTCCAAAATTGATTAAGTTATGAGTGACTTCCTTTTGAATATTGTGTGTAGAAAATTGATTACAGTTTATTGTTGAAATTAGTTGCTATAGGAGGCAATATCTAAGTTCATATCTTCATTTCATGAGCCTCTAATGAACAGATTTATCACCTAGAAAAGAACCTTTTGATTCATTATTTGCTTGATAAGTTTTGTTATCAGTTTTCTCTCCTAAGTTTGGAGTTGTATTGTTGAAGTGTACCCAGATTTGATTGCTAAGAGTAGTAGCTACATATAACTAATTCAAAGTCCATCTTTCCACCTCATGAGCTTGTTAATGGGCAAGGCATTATCTGATCAAAATATTTTGAGTGGGTGATTACAAATTTTTCTTTCTAATTTATGAATTGTGTGAAGAGTGTTATCTTTAAAGTGTGAAAATAGAGTATTGGTTTTTATATGGTTTTCTTGATTGAACTATACTCATAAGACATAGGAACCTATCTGTTATCGCAACATATAGTGCATAAACTCTTTTGATTACAAATCCCAGTTGATAATTTATGTTTGGTAATATATTATGCAAATAATTGCACCAACATTTTGGCGTCGTTGCCGGGGAGTTGTAAACGATAATAGGTAGTATTTGAATTAGATTGATTTAATGGTTTTTGATTGGATTTATGGATGATCTAAGGGTGGAGAGAAGACGGTAAGACATACACTTTGGTGGGGTTGCTCCAAAGTTAGGTTGTCCTCTCTTCTTTTAATGCAAGTGTGTTTTTGCTTCCTTTATGCAAAATTGTGTTTTCATGGTGAGCTAACTTGTGTGAACGATAACTTGGTGACAATAGGATCCTAGTAACACAAGGAGTTAAAGTTTGGTGTGTTTTTCTTTTGCAAATAGTTTTAAAATTTAGATCTTTAATGATAAATCATGTTTGGGGTGCTATAAGAACCCTCCGAGTACTAATCTATGTTGCGAAACAGGGATCATCAACCAGCTAGAGTAATTCAAGGATGATCAAGATCTTGAAGAATCTTCCTCCAATAACTTTCTCACATTTTGGCAGCAGCTGGGATATCCACCTCTTAGGAAGAGAATATCTTCACAGCAGTCAAGTAACTATTGTCTCCCCACATGAAGATTTAGAAGTCCCGTCGGATTCCTCTTGTCAATTTGTTGAAGGGAATAAAGAATCATGGATAGAATTCAATGGAGAGAAACTAGTGGAACCTGAGATTGAGGAGTCCTTAGCATGCCTCTCAGCAGATCATGTATGTACTTCAAAGACCAATCATCTTGAAGAGGATAATTTGCATAGCATGGTAGAGGAAGACATTCAGTGTGACCTAAACAAAGAAGAGAAAAAAGAATATAGTGATCCTATTGAAATATGGTTTTAATTAGTTATTAGGTCACACCACTCTTTTATTTTTCATTATTGCTTGATCTCATCATCAAAGAAGTTGGTCCTTCATACTCTAGTATGCATTAAAATTTATCTTTTAAACCTGAGTATGGATATATTTCTAACCCTGTTATGCACATGTCTTCACTGGAAGTATTCTTGAAGGACATTTTCTTTTGTTCAAATAGAGTAGGATAGGTAAATAAATAAATAAATGTTGCACATAAGTACAATGCCACATGTCTTTCATACTTTTCATAAATGGGAATGTCAAAAGCTAATAAAGAAATCAGTTTAAGATCTTTTGTTCCTATAGTAGATTTCTTTTTAAAAGTTATGATGATTTTGTTTGGAATCTTATGAGAAGGGAATCTCTTATCCTTTGAATGCACACATGATACTGGAAGGGTTTCAAAAGAAGAGAAGGCATCCTTGTCAATGGAAGATAACACTTAAGGGAGTGCTTTGTGATCTATTTCTTCAAAATTCTTCTTTTTACTTAAGTTGTTAAAAATGATGCATTCGTGCTTTATCATTACCACTATTTCACAAGGATGATCAATTCAGTGATATTTTTAATAGAAGTTGAAACTAAATTCTAATTCCAAACCATTTTATTCATAGCTAATAATTCAACTTTTGACATTTTCCCAAAATGTTATGCTTGTAAGCATGAATAAAAATCCAGTTTTAATTAGTTCTAATGGTTTGTTTTTAGCAGGTGTTCACAACTCTCCGACAAGCCCTTTTTAGCATCTCACATTGTTTGCATGAGGCCATGCAAAACCTTAGGCATGGGGGAGTGGTTGTTGAAACCTTCATATTATTTTGCAACTTTCGTCAGCGAGGCCAAATCAACATTTTCAATGCTGGGATTTGATCGTCACTTCCAGAATTCTGATACCATTCTATTATGATATTGTAGAATTGCATTCATCCGGTACTGCAAACAATGTTTTCCTCTGTGTTCATCCAGTACCAAAGGAGAAAGTTTGCGTTCATCCGGTACTGAACAACATTCCTGTGCGTATTTGGTACTATGCTCATCTGATACTGATTGTCTCCTATGTGCTCATCTGGTACCAAAGGAGGAGGTATGTTCTATTCCAATGCTAAACCACAACTCTGCGATATTCCGTATTGAAGCACAACCTTGCATCCATATGATACTCAGGTGATCCAGTACTAGTAATAAGGTGTTGGTATCTCTAATCATATATTCAAGTTTTGTTTCTCGATTTAAGTACTAGGACATATAAATTCAACATTTTTCATTTTACTAAAGGAATTAGACTAATTATGCAGTAAACATATGGTTACTCTCAATTATTGCACACTCCCTACCATGAACTTTTGCAATCCCTCATATAAATCTCGTCGCGTATTATCATTGAATTCCTTTGTGAAGTGGTTGTCTCCATGAATGAGAAAAAATCATCCATCATGTCACTCTATTTATGCCCCTTGCTCTGTTCCAATATTGCTATGTTCTGGTACTTTCCTATTCCGGTACTATTTATTCTGGTACTGCAAAAACATGTTATGATACCAGTTACCAATCTAGTACTAATGACAAGGTGATATGATCTTTGTCCTGTGCTTAACATTGTTTTCACTTCAGGTAATTGAAGGTATGAGATAATCTCTTCATGTTCTTTCTATCAAGGATCATTTAAGTCTTGTGTTGAATTGTTTTTACTCTCATGTACATCTTCCTCCTACATTTCTACACTCAACACTAAATGAATCCTTTAAGAAGATATTTTCACATTTAGCTCTATATGATAATGGGTGCACTTGTATTATTACCTCATCATTTTGAAGAAGTGATTTTTAATTGAAATATCCATTGAAAAGTGGTGACACCATTATGTCTAATACTAACCTAGTTGATTCAACAAGTTCTTATCCAAGTTTATCTTTACAATTTTCTCTTGGGAGGTATTGATGAAAACCTCATGTGGTGGACCACCCTTGCAAAACCTCAATGAACTTTCATGAGAACCCTAATAGGATTAACTAGGGGGGCTTCTTAGTCATTATCCGAGATGTTCCATTATACATTGAATAGCTGAGATTTAAGTTGAATGTGGATGATGTCACCCTTGGGATAGTTGCAAACAATTAATTATGTGCCTAATAAATCTAAAACACTCTCATACCACCTGCCTTCCTTATACTCTAAAACTGTCAATGAATAGTATACATTATTCTAAATCTTTTGAGTAATGTAATAAAAAGGAAGTATCAGGAAGTACAAGTAAATCTGTCAGGGTACTGAACAGGCCTGCTGACAGTGGGGCCATGCTTGTATGGTACTAAGGTAAACCCGTCGGGGTACTAAAAAGGCCTATTGGCAGTGGGGATATGCCAGGTAAAGGGAGTTGAAAAACATAAAGTGGCACACTTAAAACTGAACAAAAATCCTTGGGTCTCATTCTAAAGAAATCACTATCAAATCAAAGCTAGGAGATGACCTTTATATCTCTCGGATGATGTTCTTAAGAACCTTCAAGTATCCACTTTAGAGTTCTATCTTTAAAAAATAGGTTTGCACGAGAAGTGGGACCCTCGGTATGTGTAATTCACCTTACCTAAGAAAGAAAAGCTTCATCTCTAAAAACTTGGATCTAAAATGAGTTAATCATCTTGGGATGTATTCCTTTATGTGTTCCTCTCTTCAAATGATATCTAAACTATGATTATATCACTTTTGTTTTGAAGGTAATCTAGCCAGGGAGGCCTATTAGTCAAAGTCATTTAGAAAACTCTTGGACACTATCCTATAATCATATTAGAGTCACATTCATCCCTTTCTCTTAACTATGATCGACAACAGATTGGATAAGGATTAATGAAAAATCACTAACAGATCTAATCTATTACTTATGACTCCAATTTTTTCATCATAACTACTTTTCCATGGGTAATAATGTGAAGAATAGGCCAGGAAGTTTATATGTATGACAGGAACTTAAGGAGCTGAAGAAATGTGAAACTTCAGGGAATGCTTGATCAAGTGAAGAGTATCATCAATTTTGAAATTTTGAAGATCATTATTGCATGATGACATGCAATGACTTAAGCATGGGGGAATGTTGAGTCTCAATTTTGAAACTTCTAATACCCTCTATTACCCCCTATCTGAACCTATTTTACCTATGTTATGAATATAAACTTGATTGTTGCCTCCATAAATGCAATTAATGACATTGTTCATGTGCATAGAGAGGTAACGTATGATTAAGGCATATTTTGTTTAATTTTCTTGATTTAATTCGATTAAAATGGTTGATTTTTCATGATCATAATCATTTGATCTTAATAAGCATTGATATGGTACCAACAAAACCGCATAACATTGATCTGGTACCAACAAAACTGCATAATATTGATCTGGTACTTCCCTGTGCTATTCCGGTACCAACCTGTGCTATTCTGGTACCAGTGTGACTGTGTTATTCCAGTACCAAACATTTGCGTCTATTCTAGTACCAGTGCAACTGAGATATTCCGGTACCAAATGACTGTGTGTGTTCCGGTACCAATTGCTATTTCCAGAAATTGTTTGTTGGACGAATCTGTTGTTGAATATTTCGAGAGGGCAGTTGGACTGAAGCTTCCAAATCAGTTTTCAAGATTATGATAGACTTCATCACTCATGCACTTCGTGTCATGAGGGTGACTTCCATCCCTAAATATTCTATATGGATTACCAATTATAATATTTCAAAAACAGATTGATGCTTATCCTTTGATATTGATCGTAACAACTTACCTTCTTTATAAAGGAATGTTGTATAGGTGATAGAGTACATGTGTATTGATATAATGAAGCAGTTGCAAGAACAAAAGATACGTATGGATGTAATGAACAAAGTGATGCATATTGTTTTGAAGTACAATATAATGACTTGCTGATTCAATTTACAAGATGAAGAAATACAAACGATCTGTTGTACAATTTCTGGGTATGATTAGAGCGTCTTAGCCTGATATATTTTTAGAGATTCCATGTTGGAATCAGGAAGGGCCCACCATTCTAATATGGTAAGATTAATGTAAAATATATCTTAGCTTTTTATTCATGTACATGTTTGTTTTATTCTGGTACTCATTTGTGTGTGTCCTGTACCTATTATTTTGATTTCTTGTTTGAGTTAAAATATTAATTCATAAAGTGTACCTATTGTGTTGGTTATATATTTTGAGTAAATTGTGAATGGGATTATATTAGTGTAAGTTTGATAAGCATGGTGCACTAGATCTTTAGTAATTTTACTTAGTTTCATAAATAGTAATTTGTGTTGAGATAGTTGTAAAGATTTATAAAATTTTACATTCCCGAAACTGTGTTCTTTATAGCAATTTTCATAATTTATTTTGAAATTTCAAGTGTGTTAATACAAGAAAAGTTAACATCCCATCATTCACCCTACATAGACTATTAAATGGAGAATCTTAATACACCTAGTGTTTCCTGTGCAGGGACAAATAGTTTCTTCCAGAATTGATTAAGTTATGAGTGATTTCCTTTTGAATATTGTGTGCAGAAAATTGATTACAGTTTACTATTGAAATTAGTTTCTATAGGAGGCAAGATCTAAGTTCATCTCTTCATTTCATGAGCCCCTAATGAACAGATTTGTCACCTAGAAAAAAACCTTTTGATTCATTGTTTGCTTGAGAATTTTTGCTATCAGTTTTCTCTCCTAAGTTTGGAGTTGTATTGTTGAAGTGTGCCCAGATTTGATTGCTAAGAGTAGCAGCTACAGATAACTAATTCAAATTCCATCTTTCCACTTCATGAGCTTGTAAATGGGCAAGGAATTATTTGAGCAAAATATTTTGAGTGGATGATTGAAAATTTTGCTTTCTAATTTATGAATTGTGTGAAGAGTGTTATCTTTAAAGTGTGAAAACAGAGTATTGGTTTTTATATGGTTTTCTTTATTGAACTATACTCATCAAACATAGGAACCTATCAGTTATCGACACATATAGTGCATCAAATATTTTGACTATGAATCTCGGTTGATAATTTATGTTTGGTAATATATTATGCAAATAACTGCACCAACAACGACGTAAAAAGTTTCCATTCCCTTGCAAACTTTGAAACTGGCGGAGTGAGGAAGGAGGAGGGATATTGAGAATCACCTCAACCTTCAAAGGATATACATTGATCCCTGACGTGACACAATAAAGCCCAGGAGTCGACCAGACTCCACACAAAAGACACATTTTTGTGGGTTTAAGCTTATACGATAGAACAGACAATGAAGGAAAATGGCTTAGAGGTGTGTTGAATGATAACTACGATGTATGGAATGTGGTGGTAGGTCATCTAGATATGGTTGTACAATGTTCTTGATATCTTGAAAATCATAAGACATTGTGTGTTGAAAAGTCGCACCGGTGTTCTTTTAACCGAAGGGTAGTTTATGGTAGGCAAAAGTTCCCCAAGGACAAATCAAAGTGGTTTTGTGTTGATCTGTGGGTAAGATATTCATTTGATTATATCCAGAGAAATCGTCCATGAAAGAGAAGATTTCACTTCCAGTGCAATCGGCGACGATTTGGTCAATGAAGGGGGTAGGAAAGTTTTCCTTAGGACAAGCTTTGTTGATATCCCTATAATCAACATAGACACAGATCTTACCTTGTTTCTTGTTAACCAGAACTAGATGGGATACCCAATCAGTCAAAGCCACGGGATAGATAAAGCCAGCTTTAAGAATTTTTTCGACTTCAAGCTTGATAGCAGCTGCTTTACGGGGGTGGACCGGGCGAAGTCTCTGCCAGATGAGTTTAACGCTCGAGTAGGTCTTAATTTTGTGCACAATAATATCAGGGTCAATACCCAACATCTCTTCGTAGCTCCATGTGAAGATGTCATGAAATTATTGAAAAAGGGACTTATATGTGACAACCTCATTGGTGGAACATGAAGCTCCGATGTGAACATTTTTGACAACTCCAAGTTAAATAGATATGTCGAGGGGGATGGTGGATGAGATGTTACTCAAGATCCCTTCGTATAACACGTCATGTGCGAACTCGAGAACAGAATAAATAATGACAATGGTCTATGGAGTCGAGATTCATTGGTAACTCTCTAAGGTGTGCTGCTCCAAGAAGAGAATGGAACAATGATGCCCATCATCCCATGGAGTGTCTTCCATGGACATAAGCGACATGATCATCTCATCCGTGGGAAAAATAACGTGGAATGATTCAGGAGATGAATCATCAAGAGAGGGAGTAGAAGGGTTGGTTGATTGAATGGCTTGGTAAGCATATTCAACTAGACTTAAAGGCATCTGGTCACCATAGAGAAGATAAACACCGAGTTTGGGTACTACCCATGGGTCAGAAGATGCAAGGGTTTCGTGGAAGGAGGTGGAAATCATGTTGATCGAGGCAACCAAAGGAGGTGGAATATCGGGTGGAGGGATCGGGAACGTACCCATCAAAGTTGAGTCTTTTAGTAGACCCACACAGAAATTCTTGTACCCAGGGGGCGTCTTTGCAATGAAAGGTACATTGCTAGTATGAGTATCAGATTTAAAGAAGGCCAGTTGGTCTATTGTAACTACTTTTCCCTGATGTGGAAAATGCACGATGCGGAAAAGAGTAGACATGACTACATGCATGGAATCAATCCAGCTACGACCAAGTAAGAGTTTGTAATCGAGAGGTGTGTCAAAGACCTCAACTTCAATGTTGACCGATTTGCCTTCTAACGTAATAGGAAATGAAGGGAGTACACCATAGGGTTTAAATCCAGATCCATTAAAGGATTTGAGCATGTTGTGTGATTCAATTAAAGGAGGAGAGCCAATGTATTTCTAGCAGGCGATAGACATGACACACGTCGAGGCACCCTCATCAATAACTGTTCTACAAATGTTCTTATATGCAAAAACAACTTGTATCTAAAATGCAAGCTGAGGGGGTAACCTTGGAATGTGATCTTCCAGTTCAAAAATTATCAAATTTGTATCTGTGGGGTCAATTCCACCGATAGCCTTCAGAAGTGCTTTCCACTGAGTGGGAAAACTTTGAAGGAATTTGAGATCCGACATCGTAGAGGGTGCTTGCGCTAGATATTCTACAATATTGTAGTTCTGAGAAACATGTGCATGAGGATTGAAGGAAGACTTTCGAACAATGCCCTTGGGAGGAGGGAGAAGGACTATATCGGGGTTTGTTCGTTTGAGATGAAGAGGATCATTGGTAGGTGGAATTGAGGGAGGTGGTTGAACCAATGAAGGTGGAGTGTCTTCAGCTTTCTCTTTTGAGGAAGAATAATCTTTGGCCCGAGTGGTAAGTGTGATTTCATTCTTATTTGAATCACCGATACACATAAGGACGTAGGAGGTAGTGGAGGAAGAAGGTTAATCATGGATGACCAATTGAGCCTGCTATTGAGAAGGGAAGGGCTGAGACAAGATGACAGGTGTAGGAGGTTTTGGGATCCCTTGGAGGAACTTTGTGACTTCCACACGTCTTGGACAATCCTTTGTGTAGTGGTAATCACCACAGGTAAGGCAAGGATAGGGAGGTTTGTGTTTGTCCTTGTCATCAATAGGTTGTTACTTGGTCTTGTCGTATTTTGGGTTTTTATTTTTATCCTCGTTATTCCTACCCTTCCCCTTTTTAGATTTATTCTTACCGGTAGGAGTTGATTGAACAATGTTCACTTCTGAAGTTTTATCGATGGGAGGAGTGGGCGTCAGAGCAGTTTGAACATTAGAAGCATGGGATTTGGGGTTGGTGTGAGAGGTCTGTGCAGATTGAGGTTGAGCATGGAAAGTACCTATCACACCATCAGTAGCATGAGAATATGTCAGGGTCATTGAGGTGGTCATTGTAGAAGGAAGAGGTGCGTCAGGGAAAAGATCATAAAGAGTACCCGTTTGTGAATAAATGAGATCAAGGTACTAAGCATGACTGATCTCTTGTTCTTCTGTGACAACTCCACCCATGGAAATGTCACAAGAGATGTCGTTCATGAAGGATTTCATGAACCATTATGCCAATAACTGATCAGGAAGATTGAGTTTGATTAAACGTCGTCTTTTTCGGCACTCATGAATGTGATCAGAGATGTGAGTGGGTTTATTTTTCTTGAAAGAACTCAAAATCTTGGTTCCCATTTCATAACAAATTGAAAATTGGTAGTGTGTAAGGAAATCAGTGGCTAGGGTATTAAAGTCGACGAAGAAGCCTCGTGGTAATTCTATATACCACTTCACGGCTGAACCCATGAGAGTTCATTGAAAAAGGCATAATCGAATGGAGTCATCCATCAAAGAGTTGGATGAACACCAAAGGTGTAAAGTCATGACATGATTGTTTGGATCCTCTCCTGATTTACCATCGAACTTAAGAATGTCTGATGGTAATTTGGCTGGTATGACGGGCCAATGAGGAGTGTGATGGATAGGATCATTCAAAATTCTAGACAAATCAGGTAAGTCCAAAGTGGCTAAAAAGGGAAACTGTCTATTCACTTGAGGATATTGGTGTCTTTGGGGAGGAAGTCTCATCCATATACCAGTAGGACCATAATCAGTTTGCACATGAGGCGTAGGTCCTGACAGATTCGGTCGGTGATGAGGAGGCATGTAGCCCATGGGGTTGGACTGGTTAGGGATGTTCCCTTGAAAAGGAGTATTGGAATGAAATTTAGGACCCCAAGTGGGATTCAAAGAACCTGAAATGGATAACCGTAGTTAGGGGGCACAAAAAAACTAGCTTGAGAGGGTTTCCCCCCAGAGGGTTGCGAGTTTCCTTGAAGACGAAGGTTCCAAAGGTGAGCTAACAAGTTTGACATGTTTGGTCCAGATTGTGAATTGTAATTTCCAACCTGAGATTGTCCTCCATATGGAGGTGGCATCCCAATTTGAGTTTGACCCCCAAATTGAGGTTGCCCCCCGGCATAAGATTTCCCTCC
Organism: Picea glauca; assembly: GCA_000966675.3. NCBI lineage: Eukaryota > Viridiplantae > Streptophyta > Pinopsida > Pinales > Pinaceae > Picea > Picea glauca. The sequence continues at coordinate 467,331 of JZKD02S2118028.1, forward strand.
AACAGGAATTTGGTAACCAGAAGTGAGTAGATGATGAGTGCTTCCAATCAGATTGGATCAACTAGGGCCATATCCTCCATGAAGAGGTGGATAAGTCCCTCTAGAGAGGACCCGAGAAGGTGTGGGAACATAACTAGCACAGGTATTATGCCCAAGTAGAACTCCATATGGAATTTGGGTATGGATGGTAGCAGAAGGGTTCAAAGCATGATACCCAAGGGGGAGGGAAGGGGTAGGTCTAGAGGAATGTGGTGTACCAATGGGAGCATGGTTAACCACTATATTCCCAGTGGGAGTAGTCATAGCATGAGGGACCATGGTAGAGTGTGCCATCTGGAGAGGGATGGTTGAACTAGGACCAACTGATTGGGCGTTTGAACCAACGAAGAGATAGTAAGTTGTACTGGAAAAATGATCTAGAGGTATCGAGAGGGTAACAGACGTTTCAGGTAGCTCAAGGATGGCAGGTATATATTCTCCTTCCCCTGAGCCATAAAGGTCTCCAAAAGAGATTTTCAGCTCCAAAAGGTCTGGTTAGCATTCCAAAAGAAGCAACAATAAGATCCCTAGCTAAATTCATACAGAGAAAATGTATTTTGTATCCAAGAGGGATGCAAAAAGCTTCCATAGAATCATAAATAATTCAAAAACTTTCCAAAGAGGTGGAACCCTCCTCTTGTATAGTCATGGTATCCTAGACCTCACTCTATTGAGGAGAGCCTTCCGATGAATGAGGGGGTATAGGGGTAGAATCTTCCATATTTTATGGGGGAAGTCACTGTACCCTGTGCGAACGGCGGGGAGGGTTTATGTTGGTGGAAACAAAAATTCTGTGAAAAAAATATATGGCCAACTATGAAAACAAACAACACTCGCTAATAAAATGTAAAGTTCAAACCAGGCAAACAAACCTCCTCATTTTGAAGTCACTAGTTGGTGATGAAATCCAACGTCACGAAACCAACACAAGAATGGGTTGGGCTAGGGTGGAAAAGTTACTTTGACGACCTTCTTAACAGACTTACACCCTGGTGCAAGCTCCCACACATAATCGTGGGTATACCCTCCAAGTATCCCGAGTGAGTCTGGCCAAATTCGATTCTAGGTACCATGAAGACTTGCCCCTCCACAGTCACCTTGTGTAAGACCCTAAGAATATAGGCTGCTAAATTTACCACAAACAATAGTGATTCATGGGGAAACAATCGACAGTCCCCTCCACACGCAAAGGCAGGTTATCGAGCTCGAAATCAACTTGAGAGGATTCCACTCATCATTGTGGGTATACCTTCAAGAGACCCCTGTAATATGTGCAATCTCTACACTGAGACCAACAAAGAAGAGTGAGTAACTCCACCAATCTCAATGCGACCTCAGGCTTGACCCTTGTGTGAGAAGGGCTTCCTAGGACAAAATGTTGCAAATGGATTTTAACACTTCCTATCACAATATACTATTTTGTGTTTTGTGCTTTGGAGAGTGTGTCTCACTACCTATTCCAAGGCTCTAGCCTAGCTAATGTTGGTGTAAAAGAGCCCTAGAAAAAAAAAGTTACTAATTGAGTTTTAAATTTTGCAATGTTTTTTAGAGGTTGTTGTTACTCAAGAGATAGATGGAAATGAAACAAATGTTGTGTAAGACCTAGACCCAATAATATGAAAATAGAAATGAATGATGCAAACTTTCGTTCAATGAATTCTATCTACAGTAGGGAGAAGGTATCTTTCTGGAACAACAAGAACTATGATGTACAATTCCTTTTCTTTGAATGCAATACCAAACAATCATGAACAATGTAATTTCTCTATTTGTTCTCTTTCAATTTTTTGAATGCCAATATTTTCTATATAAATGATTACCTAAAAGACTGAAAGACTTTAATTATCCTTTCAAAAACCAAAATAGGGATGGAATTAAGAAAGGATGAGCAATCAATGAAAATAAAACACTCAACAAGCACCCAAATCGATCTTTCAATGGAGATAAAAATAAAATATGACAAGAAATGTTTCTTCAAATGTGAATGAAAAGATGACTTCTCAATCATCAAGCAATTTGGAACATGTAATCAATCCAAAAATTTCATATCCAATCAACGACTTGTAATCGAACAAGCACTCGAACACTAGGTCAGAGATTATACCCTTGTCGATAAAAATGAAAAATGAAAAATTGGAAAAAGAGTAAAAGAGAGGTGTCTGATCTTTGAAACCAATCAACAACAAGCCAAACAGTTAGAAAAAAGTCAAGAACTGGCATTAAAACTGCCCCCCAGCTGACTAAAGCAAAACTGGGCATCAACAGAGGCCAAGACCCAACTCAAAACATTTCACAAACGTTGCCGCAAGCTGGTAGCATAGCATAGTGTGGAAATGGAGAGTTTCCACAGGCCAGAAACAGATAGGGTGTGGAAATCTCACACTGAAGTAAACAACCAGGATGTAAAAATCAAAGGTTTCCACAAGCAATGTATAGGGTACAGTGCGGAAGTGTTTGTAAATCAAGAAAATTTGAAAAGAGGGTAAAACACCTAAGTGGATTTTTAAGACCATAGAGTCTGAATGGATCTCCCACAGACTTAGAGACTGATTTCAAGTAAAAAGAATAGGTCAAAATAAAATGGCCAAAAAAAACCACAATCAAGTTGTGTCCCCAGTGGAGTTGTCAATTTTGTTATAGGATAAATCAGTAAATGTGGACATAAACTAATCTCCCTAGATCCACCTGGATCTAGAACAAAATAGGACAAGACATGACGCTTCCCCTAAGTTATAATCATTTATCTAAGTGTCAAAGAAGGAATTGATGACTTACCTTTGAGATCACTTCCTTATATCTCTGTTGTCCTTGATTCACTTTGATTCTCTTGTGATATCATATATGCAATGACACAAACCAACCAAAGTGAAAGCAATAATTGTAGATTCAATGGAAACCTAAACATGTGATAAAGGATTCATGTAATAAAATTCTAATGATTTTATGGGAAAGAAACATGCCACTGTATCATATTAAATAAAAGTGGAAGATACAACCAAATTGCCTTGATGTAGCAAGTTCCCTTTCAGTGGTCCTTTGTTCCAACACACACATACACTTTCTTTGAATTTGCATTAAGATGGTCCACAAAGATTGATGGAAAAATGGAGACCTCAAGCATCAAATGTATCAGGATTCTTCACACAGTCTTCAACCTATTCGTCCAACAATTCTTTTCTCAATCTTGCTTGACCTTGCTTAACCTTTCCCATGAGAAATCCATTATTATATAGGATAAGGTGAATTGGTTACTAGGATGAGGATGATCCCACCAAATCAAAGAAGCCAATAGGATCAAAATCATACGGACGCCACCTCACATTCTAGAATATTCTCCTTCTAGAAACTTCGTGAAACTTCTTCCTTTTCTTAGCTTCAAATGTCGTTGCACCCTGCCTATATAGAAACATGTGGAAATCACGTGGGCTAGGCATAGAGTAGCCTACTGAAATCAAAGATTTCTGCACTGTGTAACACTATCAGCCTGCGACATCATTCTAAAAATGTGCCTTGTAGGGGAAGAACTTAGCCATTTTCCTCATGCAAAATATTTTTTTGAAATCCTGAACACATGTTTGTAGGGTCATCATCAGAGTGACCAAAATAATGTGTAACATTGGGAAATCTATGAAACCTTTAGTACATGTGAAAAAATGCCCCTATGAACTTATTAAGACATAAAGTAACAAATTAATACTCACCCTCTTCAAATGATGACAAAGACTATGTGACAAACTTATTTGACCTTAGACAAGACTGACCTCTTCAACTATGACTTGGAATGATACTCTATCTCCTTAGACATGACTCAATAAAAACAAAAAATGACTCATAATTGAATGAACCCAAAATTTTTGGCATGGGACACTAACCCTAGTACCTTGGCACATGGTCATGATCAAAAGACTCAATCAGCAACACAACAAATTGTTTTGACTTTGTAAATTTATACTCCCTAACAGAACCTTCGATAATAACCAGAAAGACCCATGAATGATATGGATTCTATCACATTCTTGGGAAATGGCCATCCTCTAGTGGCCTCTATCTTTTTAGGATCAACATATATCCATTTCACTAAAATTATATGCCCGAGTAGTGAATCTTCCTTTGGTGAAATATGCACTTACTTAGCTTAGCATACAACTTATGCTTTGTTAGAACTTGCAACACCATTCTTAATTGTTTCTCATGCTCCTGTTTTGATTTAGAGAAGACTGTCAAGAAATGAAAGACACGTCCACACTAATCCTAGCATAAGGGAAGAATAATTTAATCAAGAACACAAATGAAACAAGTAATCACATAATACACCGATATTTTACCCTGGAACCCTTAATCGGGAGAAACCAACATTCCTTTGAGTTTTGTTCTCTCTTGTTGTCTTATTCAATTTGAATAAAAGGTTACATTTCTAAACTTGGTCCACACCTAAGACACAATTGACATCATACCCTCTTGCATGTACAAGAACAACCCTGTAGCCAATTCAGCTTACATATGCATGGCCAACAACCTACATTTACACATGCATTAACCTGCATAAGTGCATTCTACAATTACTACTTTTTTTCATTAGCCTTTACGACCTTACAACACACATATTTATAGGATTTACAACAAGGAAACCCCTAAATATTTGCGCCTCAAAATGGTTAAAGATCCATACATATCATTCGCTAAAAATCTGGAAAATCCCAGGATTCTGTTACAGTCAACTCCAAGTCGGGTTACCAGTCGGTGTTCATTTGGTCTCTAGTCGATCATCTAAATCCCACACTTCAAACTCTTTTTGGTTGGCTTGTCATTGATATCTTTGAATTCGACTTTTCCCAGTCAACTTCCTTGACCTTCAACTTGTTGTCGATCCACCTAGACCTTGACTGTTGTCGATCCACCTTGACTAGACTTTCACTGCAAAGAATATAAGAACCCAACATTCTCCCACATGTTATCTTCTTTGTTGAAACTAAATATTCCTAAACTTTCATTCACAAAACCAAGGAACCAATTCCCATTGCCTCTCTGCACCAAGAGAAATTCACAACACTCATAGACTTGGTCAACAAGTCTGCTATGTTTTCCAACGTGTCTACTTTCTCCCGTAGAACCTTGTTACTTTCCACCATGTCTCTCACAAAATGGTATTGTACATCAATGTGCTTAGTCTTTGAATGATAAATAGGGTTCTTTTCCATAAATATTGTTCTTTGACTATCACAACTCACCTTCATATATCTATTCTTAAACCCAATTCGTGAACACAACCTTTGAATCCATATCGCTCATTTTCTTCCATGAATGGCCACCATGTATTCATATTCTATTGTTGACAAGGCTACGACCGTATGTCACTTACGCATCCAACTTATTTCTTCATTGAACATCTTAAAGACATATCCATTGGTCGACCTCCATTGATTCATATCTCCAGCCTAGTCAGTGTCAACAAAGCCATGTACATATACTTTACCACTTTCACCTCCATGTTTTCCTTGGTACAATATAGCATAGTCCTTCATGCCACAAAAATACCTGAATACTCTCTTGATAGTTGTCCACTGCTCCTTTCGAGGTGTCAACATGTACCTACTCAACACTCCCACTAAATGGGAAATGTTTGGTCAAGCGTAGACCATTGCATACATTAGACTACCAACAACACTTGCATAGGGAACACATGCCATGTCCTCTATTTATTCATGTGTCATTGGAGACTGTTCAATAGTAAGCCTTACTTTCACAAAAAATGGCACCTTCATCGGTTTGCAATCTTTCATGTTGAAATGTTTCAACATTGTTTTAATATACTTTGTTTGATTCAACCAGAGCTTTCTAGTGGCTTGATCTCTCTTAATCTCCATTCTTAGAATGAATTTAGTTGCACCATGATCCTTCATGTCGAACTTGGAGGATAACTTCTTCTTCACATGCTTTATTGCATCCATGTTGTTTCCAATTAGAAACATGTCATCAACATACAAAGCTACATATATGAAATTCCCACCTTCTTCCTTTGGAATATATGCAGTGATGAACTTTGCTTCTCACAAATCCAAAAATAAGGATGTGTGTGTCAAAATTCTGGTACCACATCCTTGACGATGGCTTTAGACCATAAAGGGATATTTTGAGTTTTCACACCAACTCTTGCTTTCCCTTTACTACAAATCCTTTTGGCCGTTTCATGTAGATTTCTTATTCTAGGTCCCTATGTAGGAACGTTTTCTTCACATCCATATTTTCTATATCCAGATCAAGTGTTGTAGGAAGAGACATTATTACTCTAATGGAAGTTAGCTTTGCAATAAGGGAAAAAATATCACTGAAGTCGAATCCCTCGACTTGGAATAACCTTTCGCTACCAGTCGATCTTTGAACTTCACGACTTGTCTTGCAACATTCATCTTCTTCTTGAATACCCACTTTCTACCAATGTGATTTCTTCCACTAGGTAACTTGACTAAATCCCATGTTTCATTATTGTACAAGGATTCTATCTCTTCGACCATAGCATCCTTCCAGAGTTTACCATCTGTAGAGTCAACTACCTCATTGATCAACTTGGGATCATCATCGATGTCATTTAACACAAATGAAAAACGAAAGTCAGGTTGACCATACCTTTCAACCGGTTTTCTTATTATTTATGAACTCCTTACCACTGGAGTTAGTTGCTCCACATCTTCCTCAGATTCAGTCGACTCATCTGAATCATCTTCTTCGTTCCTCAATTCAAACTACATTGTATCAGGATTATTCTAATTTTGAACAACTTCCTCGAGCTCGAACTTACCTCCAACTTCTCTGAATACCACATTTCGACTGTACAACTTTCTCCTTGATGTAGGATCCCATAGCTTATATCCTTTCATTCCTTCTTTATATTCAATGAAAATACATTTGACTACCTTATTTTCCAACTTTCTCCTCTTTTCCTTGGGAACATGCACAAATGCATCATAGCCAAATACTTTGAGATGTGCTACCAAATTATTATTACCAAACTGTAGTGTCCCCAAGTCCGAGCCCCGTTGCAAATCATGCATATGCAAAGAATTGTAAATATGTTCTATAGGCTGGTGAGCCAAGTTTTGTATAAGCTGTAGGCTTATGAGTTTTGTTAGGCCAGGGAGCCTAAGTATTGAAGGCTAGGAGCCTGTTAATGTACTTGTATGCATGCAGGTCAATTAATAAAATATAAATACTGCCAGTGCAGACCGTCCACGATGAAAGAGTGATGGGGGACTGAGCATCCACAGATTGGGCAAGGGAACTAGGGGCTGGAAGGTGGGAAAAGGGCTGAGTAAAAAGCCTAGGGACTAAGCCTAGGGGGCTTAGGCCTGGAATAATATTTTAATATTGTTTCCAAAAAGAGCCATGTGCATATTATTTATCCTAAGTCCTTTTAGAAGGATACGTGATTTCCCAAGTGGTGGGAGGAAGGCGTACGGATGGAACACATGTAGTTCCCAGGGTGACAAGTGTCAACCCTGGTGCATGCAAATATAAGCTCCGAGATGAACCGTGAGTGGGAATCTTCCTCCATTCGAATCCGAACCTCTGGGCGTGGAACTGGTACGCCGTCTGCCAGAATACCCTGGTTTATCTCTGGAAGCTGTAAAGCCTATGTTTGGTCCGGATGAAATCGTGTACACCATGTTCAGAGCCGTGGAGTCTGTGTCTAACTCTGAGTAACCCGTGTCTCTGAGGAAACCCGTGTGCATTCCCTGAATGAGAAACCTGTGCTAAATTGAGTGGAAGTGTCTGTGTTATTCGGTGAAGCTGAGCTAGCCTGTGCGTGGAGCCTCTATTCCGAAACCATCCCGTAAGATTATCTTGTGACAGCTGAACCGTTGTGGGAAGCATTGTCTGTGTTTTTCCATGGATTGATGTGACTACGCAGTGCTGGACTGCGTGAGGCTTGTTGGCCTGTGTGCGACTCCTCCAGGTGAGGGAGTGTGCAGGGGAAGAAGAGGACTCCTGGAAGGAATCCCTGTAGATGCCTTAGAGCCCAGAAAATTCTGGTCCGGTCTGTTCCTATAACCCAAGGTAAGGGAGACTAGCAGCCGAAGGACTGTCTAGGTGATAGAGAAGGTGCACTCTCCTAGGGTGGAACAGGCATGTCGGGAATGAGGGTCTGTGTGCAGTGAGCGTGGGAGATTCCTGGGAGAGCTTCTTCCTGTTGAATGTGTATGTGTTGTCTTTCCTGTAACCTCAGCCTGAGTCTAGATTCCTTGCCTTGGGGTGGAGCTCGGTCCCAGCTCGGGGGTGACCTACTGTCGAGCTGATGAACAGTGTGGTCTAAGGCTGGGAGGTTCGTGGAAGGTCTGCACTTGGTTGGTGATTTCTACAACAGATAAAAGATAAGTATATCTGAATTATGTTTTAACACACTTGAGCATGACTTCTCTGTTTATGTAACATGTTTTCCGCTGTGTAAATGAATTTATGACAATGCTATGGAATGATTAATTATAGCAGTACCCATATATTTTACTCTGAGTTGTTAAGTGT
>JZKD02S2118028.1:559998-590822 GCA_000966675.3 Picea glauca
ACAATGGCATGTCCCTTTCCCATAAAGTCACTCTTACTTTATTGTGTAATTCCTTGATCATATGCATAAGTTGACATTGAATACGTTTTGCTATCTTCACTTTGGTTGGTTTGTGTTGTATTTCTCTTGACTTCACGAGAGCACCGGAGTGAAGCAGAACCAAAAAAGACTTAAGGAAGCAATACAAAGGTATGTCACTTGTTCCTCCTTACTAGCTAATTCAATGGTCATAACTTAGGGAAAAAGTCATGTCCTGTCATGCTTTGTTCTAGATCCAGGTGGATCTAGGGAGATCTGTTAGTGTTCGCACCTACCGATTAGTCCAATAATAGTCATAGAAATGGACTTGAATGTTGGAAGCAAATGAGTTTGAATAGTTTGTATAGCCAGTGAATAAAACAACATAAACCCCTATTTCAACCTTTGAACAACGTGGAGATCATCAAGGAGTACCTGATACACCCGGGTTTGATGTTGATGCTTGTGAACTTGAGTTGATATATTAGAAAGCCATCCAAACTCGAAGATATTCTTCAGCTAGTCTACAGGGCCAGTTCATAGTTCCAAGTTCAAAATCAAATAGCACACCTCAAGGAAACTGTTGGAAATTCTGTGACAAAATCCTTGAAAATATTATTAAATGAAGGCATTGAAAACCATAAATTTACCCTTGACATATTTCTTAGTTGCAATGATGAAAAATGAGTGCATGAGGTACTCATAAGTATGCTGCAAACTCTCCTGGTGATTTGGCAACAAATACATCTGACTTTTGACTTGACATCTAAATGGTTGGACAGTGAAAAAGGAAAACGTGTGTACAACTTGGAGGCATGACAGGTCATGGTGATGATTTTGAGATCAAAAGTGTGACTCATAAGGATTGTTAATCATTTCATGATGAATAATATTATGAGATAAAGACTCTAAACCAAGGCTAAACATAACTTTGCTTATACAAATAAAAAAATTGAAGTATGCCAACAAAAGACCTAAAACCTAAGATTTATAAAACCCTATGACTCCAAAAACAAAAAAAATGTGTTTTTACCCCCTAAAAATCTATGTGCTAATAGGTTCTTGGTCTACATCACTTTATCGACTCTTATATATATGACCCCGTCCGACCGATCCACTCTTAGTAATTAGCCGATTTTCAAGATTTTGTCGCGAGTCCATGGCTCCACATCACCTACCAATTGTCATCCCATCCAACATGTATCTTCCACCATGGAATTACATGTATTTTTTCTACCACATCAATTGACACATGGTATCCACATCATGTTGATGTCATCGTAAGGAAAAATACCCAATTTTTTCTTATTTTGCTTATTTCCAAAATTTTCCAAAGAGGCTCAATTTCACAATTATTTTTGTGGCCATCATTAGATCTTGTAATTAAGCTCAATACAACCAAATTGGGTCTGTACATACAATTTAGACCCTACCCCCTCTTCAAATTCGCTTCTTGCACATTGAATTTTTATTGAATTACTCTGCAAAAATTAGGTCTTTACCCAATTTCGCCTCAATTTTGTCATGGGCGCCATGGTTTCTATGTAACTTTAAATTTCCTCTATATACATGCCTAGATATGCTCAATCAGAGACTGATTTTTCTTATACTTAATTTCTAAGATCGATTCTTCACATTACCCATGAAATTTCTCTCAATTTTACTACAGTAATTTAATAAAACAAGTTGCAGACATACTCCTGAAATTAATTCTCTGCAAATTTTCCACTTCACCATTCTACTAACTTAGTCCTTCTAGGATCAATGTTGAAAATTGGACTCTAATACCACTTTGTAACATCCCCCATCCCAACCAAGGGAAATTATGGTCTGGAATACTCATAAAAATGAAATTTATGCTGACTAAATTAATTCATTTTACTCTTAACTAATTTCCTGTAGATTTAAGATACAAATTAAAACAAATTTGGCTACAGTCTATAACCATAGAATAGATGCATATAAATCATACCAAATTAACATGAATGTGGTTGAATCATTCACATGAAAACATATAAATCATTCTCAAATACACATAGTTCATGCACAACATTAATACATGTAAATAACACGACAACAAGATAAAACACTAATCTTTAAACAAGAGTTTTCCAACCAGTTTCTTGGTACGAACATTCCACCCAACCATAGTCTGATTGTTCCAATTCTCAATAGCCAGTCACCCTTGAGTTGATACTAGTAATCCAAAAAAGAGGGTAGTATCTCATAGTACACTCACAACTCATAAAACTCATAGCCCAATTGATATTCTCCTAAAATTATCCCAGTTCTCCTACCAACTCTCTTCCTCCTAATTTAATAAAACAAGTTGCAGAAATACTCCAAAAATTAATTCTCTACGAATTTTCTGCTTCATCATTCTACTAACTCAGTCCTTCTAGGCTCAATGTTGAAAATTGGGCTTTGATACCACTTTGTAATATCTCCCATCCCAACCGAGGGAAATTATGGTCCAGAATACTCATAAAAATGAAATTTATGTTGACTAAATTAATTCATTTTACTGTTAACTAATTTCTTGTAGATTTAAGCTACGAATTAAAATAGATTTGGCTACGGTCTATAATCATAGAATCGATGCATATAAATCATACAAAATTAACATGAATTCAACTTAATCATTCACACGACAACATATAAATCATTCCCAAATGCACATAGTTCATGCACAACAATAATATATGTAAATAACACGACAACAAGATAAAACACTTATTTTTAAACAAGATTTTTCCAACCTATTTCTTGGGATAGACATTCCACCCAACCATAGACTGACTATTCCAATTCTCAACATCCAATCACCCTCGAGTTGAGGCTGGTAATCCACAAAAGAGGGTGGTCTCTCATATTCCACTCACATCTCACAAAACTCATAGCCCAATTGATATTCTCCTATAGCCATCCTAGTTTTCCTACCAGCTCTCTTCCTCCTGACTTGCCCAACCCAAGGAATACACCATTTGTTTATCAGTGATAACCCAAGGGGTGTGCCATACATTTATTAGGATTAATCCAAGGAATATTACATTCATTTATTGGGGTATCTCTCGCACATGTATCTAGGAATCTCTCAGCTGGGAACTCAAGGGAAACTATTGCTAGGAAAACTATTAACAAAACAACAATGAGCACTCGTTTTTTTAGTGCAACTCACACAGGATTTCACTCTTCAGGCCTGACATCCCGGCTCTTAATTTTTCCAACTCTAATTCACACTAATTATTCTCAAACTTGCTCTAGAATTCTCCCTCCATGGTTGCACCAACTTCAAGCTCTCTTTCTTGTTCTCTCCTTTTCCTCATGCACCAAAAACTTCCTATCTAATATATGTCACCCCAACCCATACAAATTTCCTCCCTTTGGCTTGCCTTTTTTGACTCACACTCTTCCCCAAGAAGATTGTACTCAACCCCCATGTTCTGAATAACTCTTGGATGTGACCACTCACACCCACCCTCTTACATGGATTCAATGATTATCTTTGGGAACACTCAATAAGAAAATGGAAGGTTCATATACAAAATGACAATTTTAGGGAAAACAGGTTGAACTAATATACATGGGTATTTCCTCCTTGGACCCCTCTTGGCCATTATCCTACACACTTCCCCCTCTTGTGGATTAATTCAACCCCCGTCTCTTGTCCATGTCTCCTTAGTAGTTGGCATCACATTTTATTATTAAAACATAGAAAATAAAATTCGCATATTACATCACTTTGGCTATAGCCACACATTATATCTACATAAGCATTAATTAAAATAGGGATTATAGTGGGGATGTTACACATGATATAGAGTTAGTAGCAATTGTAAATGCATTAAAAATGTGGATGCATTATCTCATGGGTAATAAATTCGAGCTAAGGATGGACCACGGTGGTTTGAAGAGTTTGTTTGGACAACCAACATTAAATGTCGAACAAACTAGATGGATGGAATTTCTGAGTGAATATGACCTCGAAATTAACCATATAAAGGGAAAGTAAAATCAAGTAGTCAATGCACTCAAACATGAGATCTCATGAAGTGCATATTGTAGCCATCATCATATACGTGAAAAATATGAAAGACAAAATTGTTGTAGCAACAAATTCAGATTAGAGTTAATTAAAAATGAAAGAGCCATTAAAAGAGGGAAATTTTCAGCAGAAATTTAATTCTTATGAGTGAAAAGAAGATGAAATTCTCATGTACAAAGGAAAAGTATATGTGTTGAATTCCAATGAGCTCAAAAATGTAATTCTGAAGAAAATGCATAATGTGCCATATGTTGGGAACCTAGGATATCAGAAGACAATTTCAGCAATAAGAAGCCAATAGTTTTGGTCGAGAATGAAGAAATAATTGGACATGGAAAGATATGGGGGCTGAATTAATCCACAAGAGATGGGAGTGTCTAGTATAATTACCAAGCGGGGTCCAAGGGTGAATTACCCATGCATATTAGTTCAACCCATTTTTCCTAAAATTGTCATTTTGTATATGAACCTTCCATTTTCTTAAGAGGACATGGAAAGAGATGGGGGTTGAATTAATCCACAAGAGAGGGGAGTATCTAGGATAATGACCAAGAGGGGTCCAAGGGTGAATTAACCATGTATATTAATCCAACCCATTTCCTAAAATTTATATTTGTATATGAACCTTCTAATTTATGATTGAGTGTTCCCAAATCATCTTGTGGAAGAGTGTGAGATAAGAAAGGTAAGACAAAGGGAGGAAAATTTGTATGGGGGGAGAGAGCAGTTTTAGTTAGTCAAGTTTTATGCAAGAGAAGCAAGCAGAGAGAAATAAAGAGAGGTTGAAGTTGGTGCAACCATGGAGGGAGAATTCTAGAGCAAGATGGAGAGTACTGGAGTGTTTTGGAGATGGATAATTGAAGATCTAGGTTGTTAGGCCTGAAGAGTGAACTCCTAAATGAGTTGCACTAAAAAAAGAAGTCTTTGTTGTTATTTTCTAGTAGTTTTTCCTAGAAGCAGGTTCCCTTGAGATCCCAACTAAGATATTCCTAGCTACATGTGCCAGAGAGAGACCCTGATAAATGAATGGGATTCTCGAGGGAATAATATCAGTGAAGGGGTACACTCTTTGGGTTGGGAAGGTCAAGTGATCCGGATTTTATGAGAAGAACGAAATGAATACAGATTATTATTAAAATATGCTTAACAAGGAATAACAAATATACAATAAAACTGGTTTCTAATCAATAAGGAAATAAGCTAAAACTGTAAAATGCAACGAAAACAATCTTGTTGGAATGGTAGCAACTTATCTATGAGAAGAGATGTGACGGTTGTGCTCATTCACAAGAATATCAGTAAAATGAGGATTTCAAGGCATTTGTTACAATAAAAAGGAATGCCAAAAACCCTATACATCCAAAAACCTAAGCCTAGGAGATGAAGCACCAAAAGTCATGTGGGTCTGTTGGGGTAAGTTAGTACATCAACTTCTCGAGGTCGTAACTTTTGCATACGATCTATGTTTTAGGCACACGATAGCCCATTGGAAAGGTCTATCTGAGGACTACACATTTTATCATAAAAATTTGACTCCATTTACAATTTATTTGTGGCAAGCCCTAAAAATGTTGTTTATGGCCTCAAAATGGCCCTAGAAGTCAAGGACCCAAAAACTAGGAAAAAAACTGTGAAACTAGAAAAATTCCAAAATCAGCCAGTTGGAATAGGTGAGAGGCCACCAAAATCCATATAGATCAATCCTCCTCCATTAGGAATAAATTGTATCCATTGCATTGAGTTCCCCCATCAGATGAATAATTTTTTGTTGAAATTGGCCCCAGGTGAGCCACTTGTCTTGGTGCAGGAATTGCCCTGCTTTGAAAACTCGATAAAGTTAGATCCTTTGTTGGTGAGTTCTCTTGACCTATGTGTCCACAATCTAATCATTGGATTCATGTTGTATGCAATCGTGGTTGAGCTCTGTTGGTGTAAACTGTTTTCTTATCTCGGAGGTGTCTGTTAGGATATTTAGACATTTAGGAGTTAGTTAAGATCTATTTGGTCTAATGTTTCATTAGGTAAAAGTGTGTTTATTATTGTGTTTATTTAGTATGCATTAGTATGTATTTTTATTTAGGAAATCCGACAGTCACGATATGTTCCCGACATAGAGTGATTCGACGGTTCATATTCTCCTCGATCTTAGTAACCATTGATTTATGGATTCACACCTGATTGGTCCATGATCTCTATTTAAAGAGAATTGAGGGTCATTTGAAGATCATCGATTGTCAGAAAGTCTCTTGTAAAATCTCTCTGTAATCTTTTTCTTTTTCATTAATAAACTGCTCCAAGTGGTTGTGTTGGCTGGGGCCATGGATGATTCCCCATAGGGGTTTTACCATGTCAAAATATCGGTGTGTTGATCTTTTATCTAGTTGTGTGAGTGTTTACTGAAGCTGTTCATTCTCTATTTCAATACCTTTGTTGTTGAACATGGTATCAGAGCTTGTTTGAAGACCCACTTCTATTGTAAATTGAGATCATGAAGCCGAGTTTCCTCATCTCCATTTTATGTTATTTTCATATATTTATGGGATGAGAGGACTGTTCCATTGCGTCGAGAGTGATCGTTTCAGTCAAGAACACTTTTTTTTTCACTCGAAAAGGTTTCTATTTTCCCAAGATACGTCCATTTCAATCAAATCCGGAGGTATAAAGCCTGAATACGCATTTTTAAAATTTTTGCAAAGTATTATTTTGTTTTTATTTCGGTTTTATATTATTTATTTCTAGGTTTCTCCTCTTTTAGATCTGTGCATTATCTTTTCCCCTCTCCCTTTGATATCTTTGAAAATCAGAAATAGATAGGAAAAGGTGCATCTCTCGGGTAAGTTAATCAAGATCTAACCCTTGTTGTCATCGAGAAGCGAAATTTTTTTCTTGTGTGGAAATAGTTTTTTTTTAGCACGTTCTCCATGGTCATCTTCAACAACAACAACAACCCCAATCCTCTTTCTAAACAATACCTTGAGTTCAAGTCTCTCTTTTTGTTACTTTTTTTGAAAAAAAAATTCTTACTAAAATTGTAAAGTGTATTTCACTTCAAGTATAAAAGTGAATCGCTATAAGTAGCTTTAATATTTTATTTTAGAGTTATTTATTTTGCATGTAGATTTTCTTTTATAAAGTAACTTCATTGTAAAATTGATCCCACTTCTCTTTATAAAAGTGGTTCACTTCATAAAGCAACTTACACCACCATGTGGTCCTTTGGTTACCGTTTATGTCACTTTTAAAAAGGGCATAACTTTCACATCTGAAGTCTGTTTTTAGTGTCGTGTTTTTTTCAAACCACCTAAATTTTCGAGATATTTCCGTCCAGATCATCAGTTTTAGTTCTTAAATCCATATTATCTGCATATTTAATATGGCTTCTACAAGTAATCTCTTGTTTACCAGCACCAACTACTTCCAATGAAAATCCCATATGGAGGATTTATTAAGAAGTAAAGGCTTGTACCGGATTACCTTGGGAAAGGAAACAACACCCATTGATGTCGATAAGAAATTCAAATGGGATAATAGGAATAGAGAAGCACGTGGATTAATCAGAATGTCCATCTCTCTTGATTTAAGATTCCACCTTCAATCAATTGATCATCCCAATGAAGCTTGGGACAAAATTGAATTTTTGTTTGGTAAACACAATATTATTCGAGCACAATAATTAGAAAATAAAGTATTGACTTTATGTCCAAATGATTTTTCTTGCATTGAAGACTATATATCTAAGTTTAAAGCACTCAGAACTTTATGTGAAGAATGTAAGATAAAGATAGAAGAAGATTGTTGCATCTATCTTATTCTTTCTAAGCTAGGTAGTGCATATTATGTGTTCATATCTACCTTTTATGCCATGCAAGAGTCTCTAGGGACAACTTATAAAAAAACTAGTCTTGAGAACTTTTGTGATGCCTTGATTAGAGATCAAGATAAGCTTGTACAAATTGGAGTGATCATCACTGCAGGTACCTACAACAAAGCTTTAGTCATCCATCATAAATATAAACCAAGAATCCCAAGAAGAAACATCCTCGCCACAACAAAAAGAAATATAAGGGTCCCAAACCCACTCAGACAGCTTCCGCTCCTAACGGTGACAAAGGAGAAAAATATAAAAGTAAGAAGACTGAAAAACATTTCAACTTTTGTGATAAATATGGTCATGATGAATCCAAATGTTTCAAGAAGATGTAAGCTTTAGAAGCGATGATGAAGACACAAAATATTAGTATTGATTCTACTTCTTCTTCTTCTTCTTCTCATGGACATGCACTTTCTGCTTCTAGTTTCTCCTTCAATACAACTTCTAATTCTTCTTCTTATGAGTGGCTTATTTTTTCTGGAGCATATTATCATATGGCTAAGGATAGAGACATGTTTTTAGCTCTAAATGAATGTAACACCAAGAAAATATTTGTTGGTGATGATAGATCTCTTAGTGTTGAAGGATCTGGAACAATTCAAGTAAAAAATGGTCATTTCAATGATGTATTATGTGTTCCAAGTATTTCGTGTAACCTTCTATTAGTATATCAAATCACTCATTCAAGTGAAAGTAAAATAGTAGAGTTTTCACCTCACCAAGTTCTGATCAAGGATCTAAAATATCCTAAGCATTTTCTTGCAAGTAGAATTGTTGATGATATTACTAGGTTGTACAAGTTTGACAACTTTGGGTCATCGTCTTTTTCATCAGTTTTTGTTTCTCATAGCAATGACTTGAGAAAAATTTGGCATGGGTAGTTTGGTAATCTAAATTATTTCTCATTGCAACAACTATGTAATCAACATATGATTATTAGTCTTCCTCTTGTTTCATGCAGAGATGGTGTTTGTGCCGGTTGTGTTCTTGGAAAACATCATCACGACAGTTTTGATAAACGTGCCTCTTGGCATGCCTCACACCCTTTGCAACTTGTTCACAGTGATTTGTGTGGTCCACTCTCTTCTCCTTCTTTTTCTGAGTGCAAGTATTTTTTAACTTTCATTGATGAATTTTCCATACATACTTGGGTTTACTTCTTAAAACTTAAGAGCAAAGTTTTTGACAAGTTTTTTGCCTACAAGGCCCTTGTAGAAAAGAAATCTAGACATCAAATTCAAAATTTAAGAACAGATAATGGAGGTGACTATGTGAACAATAATTTTACAAGTTATTGCACTACACAGGGCATCCAAATGAAACACATTGTTCAATATACACCACAACAAAATGGTGTTGCTGAGAGAAGGAACTGCACATTAAAAGAAATGGTTAATTGTTTGATACAATCTAAGGGATTAAGTCTAAAATATTGGGTAGAAGCAATCGACTGTGAAAATTACATAGTAAATCACACTCCCACAAAGGCTCTTAAAAATATAACACCGGAAGAAGCTTGGACTAAAATTAAACCAGATGTAAGTCACTTCTATGTATTTGGAAGTATAGCATGGGCTCACATTCATGATGAGAAAAGGAAAGCATTGCAGCCTAAAAGTGAGAAGTGTATATTTGTTGGTTATTCTGAAGATGTCAAAGGTTATAGACTTCTTCAACCACATTGTAATGAAATTATTAGTAGAAGAGATGTTAAATTTGATGAGAATCTCTTGGCCTGTGAGCCTTCTTCAAATGATGACAGTGAGGATGAAAATCCACCTTCGCCTGCTCACCTTCCTCCATATGAGTCCTTTGAGCCTGAACGAGCACTAGATCCACAACTTCCTAGATGGGTCCATTAAATACAAGAAGAAGTTGGTGATCTTGTCAGTGATACTTCATATCAGTGTTGGACACGTTCACAATTCCAATGAGCCTCTTCTCTTTTGTCTCACGTTTGAGAGACTCGTGATCCAGAGACATTTGTAGAAGCTTCACGTCATTCAGATTGGGATACAACAATGAATGAAGAGTATCGTTCGTTCATGGCCAACGATACTTGGGATCTTGTACCTCTTCCAAAAGGAAGAAAACTTGTCAAATGTAAATGGGTCTACAGAACTAAGTATGCATCAGATGGAAGTGTTGAAAGACACAAAGCTCAGTTAGTTGCCAAAGGATTTTCCCAAATTGAAGGAATTGACTATAATGAAACCTTTGCACCTATAGCCAAAATGAATTCCATCTACCTTGTTCTTGTCATTGTTCACTCACATAAATGGGAGGTCCATCATATGAATGTTAAATATTCCTTCTTGCACGAATATTTGCAAGAAGAAATCTACATGGAACAACCTCTTGGCTATGTCCAGAATGACTGTAACCTTTTTTGTTTCCTTAAGAAATCTATTTATGGTCTTAAGCAAGCTCCCCGAGTTTGGTATGCCAAAATGGACAACTTTCTTATTGACACCAGATTCTCTAGATGCCATTCTGATCATAATGTCTATACCAGGAAAGTAGGAAGACATATCATAATCCTTGTCCTTTATGTTTATGACCTTATCCTTACTGGTAATGACTCAAAACTCTTAAACCATGTGAAAATTAGCCTTAAGAAGAAATTTGAAATGACAGACTTAGGTTTTTTTCACTATTTCCTTGGCCTCCAAGTTTTTCAAACCAATGAAGGAATTTTTCTTTCCCAGTCTAGGTATGCTTGTAACCTTATTTGTCGCTTTCACATGGATGATTGTACACCAACCCCTTCTCCCTTCCAGTCTGTAGTTAAGCTTACTACCACTTGTACTTCTCCTAAAGTTGATGCCACCCTATACCATCAGTTATTTGGTATCCTCTTATACTTGACTCATACCCATCCTGATCTTTCCTTTGTTATTGGTCTTGTTGCCCGGTATATGAAAACACCCCATGAAAGCCATTGGAAAGAAGCTAAAAGGATACTTCGCTATGTCCTTGGTATAGTTTAGTTTGAGATACATTACAGTTCAGGGGACACTCCTTTATTGGTTGGTTTCACTGATTTAGATTGGGACGATGACCCTGATGATCGGAAGTCTACTGCAGGTTATGTTTTCACCCTTGTTTCAGGACTTGTCACTTAGGCCTGTAAGAAACAACATGCCATTGCACTTTCTTCAGCAGAAGAAGAGTATGAAGTAGCGATAAATGCAATTCAAGAAGCCTTATGGCTTTGAAATATCCTTTCATAGTTTGGATTCCAGTAGCAACATCCGACCAGCCTTTGGTTCAACAATCAAAGTGCCATCAAGATCGCCAAAGATCCAATTCAATATTAGTGCAACAAGCACATCAAGGTACACATGCATTTCATCAAAAATTTCATTTATGATCAATTTATTGAACTGCTCTCTTTCCCTACAGAAGATAAAGTTGCAGACATTTTCACAAAGCCTCTTATAGAAGAAAAGTTTTCCAAACTTTGATCTATGCTTGGAGTTCAAGAAGTTGTCATTAAGGGGAGATAGTCTCTAATTCCTCCTTCCTTCTCCTATTGTGTCACTATTGTAAATCCTTCAATCATATCACAAGTTGTTCTTAAGGGGGGATGTTAGGATATTTAGACACTTAGGAGTTATTTAATATCTACTTGGTCTAATGTGTCATTAGGTAAAAGTGTTTTTCTTTAGTATGCATTTTTAGTTAGTAAATCTGATGGTTATGATAAGTTCCCGACATAGAGTGATCTAACGGTTCATCTTCTCCTCGATATTAAAGGCCATTGATTTGTGGATTAGCACCCGATTGGTCCATGATCTCTATTTAAAGAGAATGGAGGGTCATTTGTCGATGATTGATTTTGAAAACATCTCTTTTAAAATCTCTATGTAATATTTTTCTTTTGCATTAATAAACTGCTCCAAGTGGTTGCATTGGTTGGGGCCGTGGATGTTTCCCCATAGGGGTTTTACCACATCAAAACATCGATGTGTTGATCTTTGATCTAGTTGTGTGAGTGGTTATTGAAGGTGTTCATCCCCTATTGGAATACCTGTGTTGTCGAACAATGTCCAATAATGGTGGGAAATAAGGTCAAAGGATATCCATGTTGAACATTGGGTGCAAGCCAAGGAAAGGAGGAATGTTGAGCTCAAAAAAAATTTCACCCACAGCCTTGGTGATGGTGTATGGTCCATAACGGAGTGGAAGAAGATTTTGATGGGGCCCCATAAGGTGTTCTTTTTTCAAGTACATCCACTTTGTCTCCCACCAAAAACTTATGTGGCACCCGGTGTTGATCATGATGTTGCTTGTACTTGGCATTAGAATTCTATAAAATATCATGAACCTATTGGCGGATGTGTTGGATCCACTCAATGAACCAAGTGGCTTTGTCATCTTCAGTTGGAGTAGGTGATGATTTGGTCAGGGTGGCCACAAGGGGTGGTGCAATATCCATGTGAGGCAATGGTTAGAATCCCAAGCCCAACTGAAAGGGGTTGTGTTCAGTTGAGATATGGAGGGTTCAGTTGTAGCTATGTTGAACATAGGGAAGACTCCCATCCCATGTGCGGGGATGCTTGGAATTATACATGTGCAGGATATGCACGATTATTCGATTTACAACCTTAGTTGTTCCATTTGTCTGGGGGTGGAAGGCCATGGATTTGGTGAGCTTGGTGTCTAGCAGTGACTAACGCTCAACCAGAATGTGTTGAGAAACTAATTGTCCTAATCTGAGAAAATTGTTTGTGGTATTCCAAATTGTACCCAGACTCGTTCAAAGAATATATTGGCAGTGGCCTCTATTATGATGCTTTTCTTGTAGGCGACCATAATCGTCATCTTAGAAAAGCGATCAACAACCAAAAAAACACAGTCATTTACACTCTTGGTGGATGGAAGGCCTAGCATGTAGTCCATTGAGATGGATTCACATGGCTTGTTAGGAGTACCCAGAGGGGTGTATAGGCCCTGTTTCTAAGTGGTCAGTTTGGAAATAGCATAGGTAGTGCACAACCTGATATACTTGATAAGATCCTGTTGAAGTTTCATCCAGTAGAAATGTTTCTAAAACATTGCCACTGTGTCCTGCCACCTAACTATAGTGGGCTTCCCAAATCAGCTTCACTCACTCACTTGATGGAATGCAAATATGGCCCAGATGACACAATAGCCCATCCTGAAGATGGAAATTGGCGACAAATAAGTTTGTGCCCAACATCTGGTAGGTGGCGGTGAATCTAGGGTCTGTCTCACAGAGTTGGGTCCATCTAGAAGTATCATGGCTACAAGATTATAGCATCATGGTGAGTGTCGTGACAGATGGTCAACTGAGGAAATCAACAACTCGGTTGGTACTTCATGTTTTATACTTGATGTTGAGGTGGAATTGTTGCAAGTATGTGGACCACTTCTGATGTTGGTCATTCTACAATTTTCCTTGTGTCTGCATGAACTGTAGTGGCTTATGATCAGTGTGGATAATTGTCTCCTTCCCAAGAATGTAATGTCTCCACTGGCACAGGCTTGCACAATGGAGTACATTTCTTTGTCATAAGTAGGGTACTTACAGACAACATCTGATAGTGTCTCACTATGATAGGCTCAGTTGGCATATAGCATGGCATATAGCTTGGGGTGGTAATGTCGAAGGAGCATTTTTCCAAGTTGGCATATATCTTGTGTTGTCGTAGGGTGTGCAGAACCTACTAAATATGGTACAAGTGTTATGCCCAAGTCTTGTTGTAGATGATGATGTCATCGAGATACACCACTACAAAATTATTGGTGAATGGTTATAGGATATCATCCATCATTCTCATGAAAGTTGATGGAGAATTTGTCAAACCAAAGGGCATAACCAACCATTCAAAAAGACCTTGTTTTGACTTGAAGGAGGTCTTCCATACATCGGTATGTTCTATTGGGACCTGGTGGTAGCCATACTTCAGATCAATCTTAATGAAGTATTTGGCCTCTCTAAGCTGATCAAGGAGGTGTTCGATTCAGGGAATCAAGTACCAGTTCCTGACTGTGATTTTATTTAGGGCCCGATAATCAATGTAGAGTCGCCAGGTTCTGTCCTTATTCTATACCATCACGAATGGGCTCCCACAAAGCGATGAGATGGGATGGATGTGCCCCTTGTGGAGAAATTCTTGGATTTTTCACTTGATCTCCTCATTCTCTAACAAAGAGCAACGATAGACTGCCCCATTAGGAAGCGATGTGTTGGGGTTCAAATCGATGGGATGCTTGACCTGACAGTGCAGAGGTACCCCGACAGGTGAGGAGAATATATCTGAGTATTATTCCATGACCTTATCCACTTGATTCTATTGTATGGATAGGTCGGTCACAGAGGCCCTAGATGTGGCTGTGATCTTTCGCTCATTTTGAGAGTGAATCAAAAAGAAGAGAAAATTCTTAGTCTAAGAGATGACCTTCCTTCATTTCTTGGCAGAGATTAAGGAAATAGCACTAGGTGGGATTGCCTCAGGTATCCTGTACAATTTCTTGTTCAAAGTAATAATAAAATTGTGAGGCCTAGACTCATATACAACATGACGCTTCCATAAATATGGTTGGCCCAAAAGAACATTACAAACTTCAAGAGGAGAAGAATCACACAATACCTCGTCTTTTAAGGGCTTGACGTTGTATGACATGCGACATTATTGGCTTACACAGAGATCGCTTCCTTGGTGGAGCCATCCAATGGTGTAGGGTTGTGGTTGCGGTGTTGTCAGCAGGGCTAGCCACTTGACGACCTCTGTTGGGATGAGGTTCTTCTGGCTATAGCTATCAACGATGAAGTGTAGTGGGGTACCCTTCACCCACATCTATGAATGAAAAAGGTGCTCACCTTCTTCTAGCTCATCTAGTTCACTACGCTAGAGCTTGGTGGTAACAATGGTAGCACTATGTTCTGTGTCAATGATATGTCTCCCCCTCTCTGGTTCTGACTCAGAGTTGAAGCCCAGATCTGATTCAGAGGATTTTATATCAGCCACCATCGACTACTTTGAGAGGTAATCAACAATGTTATGCGAGGGGCTCTTATGGAAGTCGCACCACTTCCCAATATCTTTCTTTGTCTTTTTGGTGTCCTTCTTTTCTTGCAGCTTGGAACAATTATCTTGAGGATGTCCATATTTTCTCTGTCCTTTTTTCTACGGGTTGGGGTCTCCCTTTCCTTTATTTTGTTGTGAGGGGTTCCCAGGCCCAAATTGTCGCATCTTTTGTTTAATCTTATGCTCAATTTTGACAAAATATCAACTTCTCGAGGTTGTAACTTTTGAAAAAGATCTCCATTATGCCGCATGATAGCCCGTTGGAAAGATCTATTCAAGGACTACACATGTTGTCGTCATAATCTAAAATTATCAACAGGATAACTGTGGCGAGTGCTAAAAACGTTGTTTAGGGCCTCAAAATGGCCCCAGAAGTCAGGGACCCAAAAACCAAGAAAAAATATGCCAAACTGGAAAACTGTTAAAATGAGCCAGTTGGAATAGGTGGGAGGCCACTGAAATCCATATGGATCAATCGTCCCCCCTTAGGAAGTAATGTTCTCCATTGGGTTGATTTCCCCCATCAGATGAGGAAATTTTTGCCGAATTTGGCCCCAGGTGAGCCACTTGCCTTAGTGTAGGACTTTCCCTACTTTGACAACTTGATAAAGTTAGATCCTTTGATGACGAGTGCCCTTGACCTATGTGTCCACAATATGATTATTGGATTCTTTTTGTTTGCAGTCGAGGTTGATCTATGTTGGTGTTAATTGTTATGCTATCTCTGAGGTTTCCAATATTGGTGGGAAATAAGCCCAAAGGAGAGCCACATTGAAAATTGGGTGCAGGCCAAGGAAAGGAGGAATGTTGAGCTCAAATGCATTGTCACCCAAAACCTTAGTAATGGTGTGCGGTCCATAAAGGAGTTGGATAATCTTCTGATGGGTCCCTGTAAGGCGTTCTTTTTGCAAGTGCAACCAAACTTTGTCTCCCACCAAAAAATTATATGGCACCCGATGTTGATCATGGTGTTGCTTGTACTTGGCATTGGACTTCTGTAAAATATCCTAACCCTGTTGATGGATGGGTTGGATCCGCTCAATGAACCAAGTGGATTTTTCAACTTCAGTTGGAGCAGGTGACGATTCGGTTGGGGTGGCCGCAAAGGGTAGTGCAATATCCATGGGACCCAATGGTTGGAATCCCAAGCCCACCTGAAAGGGGTTATGGTCGGATGAGTTATTTAGGGCTCGATTGTAGTTGTACTGAACATAGGGAAGACTCTCATCTCATGTGCAGGGGTGCTTGGAATTGTACATGAGCAGGATATACACGATCATTCAATTTACAACCTCGATTTTTCCATCTGTCTAGGGGTGGAAGGTCATGGATTTGGTGGGCTTGGTGTCCAGGAGTGACCAAAGGTTTGACTAGAATGTACTGAGAAACTGACTCTCCTGATCTGATACAATGGTTTGTGGGATTCCAAAATTTACCCAAACTCATTCAAAGAAGAGCTTAGCAGTGACCTCTGCTGTGATGATCTTCTTCTAGGTAGCCATAATCACCATCTTAGAAAAGCGATCAACAACCATAAAAACATAGTCATTTCCCCTATTGGTGGACGGGAGGCCTGAAATGTAGTCCATTGAGATGGATTCCCATGGCTTTTCAGGAGTAGTTAGAGGGGTGTACAGGCTCTATTTCTTAGTGGTCGGTTTGGAAATAGCACAGGTAGTGCAGGACCTGATATACTTATTCACATCATGTCGAAGTTTCGACCAGTAGAAATGTTTCTGCAGCATTTCCATTATATTTTTTATGCTAGAGTGTCCTGCCACCCAATTGTAGTGGGCTTCACAAATCATCTTTTCTCGCTTGGTGGAACGCAGATATGGCCCATATGGCACAACAACCCATCCTAAAGACGGAAATTAGCAACAATTGATTTTGTGCCCAACATTTGGTAGGTGGTGGCGAAGTCCGAGTCTATCTCATAGAGTTGGGGCCATCTAGAGGTCTCATGGCCACAATATTCTATCACCATGGTAAGTGTCATGGCTGGTGCTCGGCTGAGGAAATCAACGACTTGGTTGGTACTTCTTGTTTTATACTTGATGTTTAGGTGGAATTGTTGCAAGTATGGGGACCACTTCTGATGGCGGTCATTTTGCAATTTTCCTTATGTCTTCATGAACTGCACTGACTTATGATCACTGTGGATGATTGTCTCCTTCCCAAGAATGTAATGTCTCCACTAGTGGTAGGCTTGCAAAATGGAGCACATTTATTTTTCATAAGTAGGGTACTTACAGATATCATCTAATAATGTCTCACTATGATAGGCCACTGGGTGGTTGTCCTAAGTGAGAATGACTCCCACATCATAGTATGAAGTATCTAGCTAGATCTCAAAGGGTTGTTCCAGGTCTGGCAATGAACGTATTGGGGCTGAGCACAAGCATTATTTCATATCATCAAATGTTGGTTGTTGGGACGGGCACCACACAAATTTTTCATTATCACCACCCTTATTTACTTGGTTGAGGTCCCATGTAATATGGGAGAATCCAAACACAAACCTATGATAGAAATTGGAAAGGCCCAAGAAAATTTGAATCTCAGTGAGTGTGGTCAGGGCTGACCAGTCACGAATGACTTGTATCTTGGCTAGATCCACATGTACACCATGTTGATCAATGATGTAGCCCAGGTAGTGGACCCTGTCCATGCTGAAGGAGTATTTTTCCAAGTTGGCATATAGCTTGTGTCATTGTAGGGTGTGTAGAACCTGTTGAATATGCAGCAAGTGTTGAATCCAAGTCTTGTTGTAGATGAGGATGTCATCCAAATACACCACTACAAAATTATTGGTGAATGGTCGCAAGATATCTTCCATCATCCTCATGAAACTTGTTGGACCATTTTTCAAACCAATGGGCATGAACAACCATTCAAAAAGACCTTCTTTTGACTTGAATGTAGTCTTCCATACATATGTTTGTTCTATTGGGACTTGGTGGTATCCAGACCTCAGATTGATCTTGTTGAAGTATTTGGCCCCTATGAGTTGATGAAGTAGGTCATCGATTCGGCAAATCGGGTACTGGTTCCTGACTGTGATTTTATTTAGAGCCTGATAATCAATGAAGAGTCTCCAAGTTCTGTCTTTCTTCTTTACCATCACGATGTTGACGGGCGAAATTGACCATCCGTCAACTGGGAGAGTGGAACCGGTCCGGGATTGTCTAATAACCCAAGCCATTTGGGATGAACCACCCTGACGGGTTTAGCGACTCCGTTAGCCGATCTAAGTCCTAAAAAACAAAAAAAGAAAACTACTCTAAACTAACTAATCTAACTAAAACTAAATATTAAAACAAACTACTAAACTAATCTAACTAAAAATAACTATTAAAACAAACTACTAACTAATCTAACTATTCTATATACAATCTACTAACTAACACTATACTAACTCTAACTAATTAACTATCTAACTACTAACAGAAATAAATCTTATTCACAAAATGTACAATATCTACAATTTACAAATTTAAATGAAACCTGAAAAAACTCATTTATATTCTGCCCTAAGACAGAGAAAGATATTTTTTGTTGATTTTATAATTTGATGAATAGAAATAAAACAAAACCTAACTAAACTAAACAACTAGTATACTAATTCTAACTACACATCTAACTAAACATATATCTAACTAAACTAGTTGAATCATACTAAACAAATTGACTAACAAATAAATCACAAACTGACCTGGAGAAATGCTCCAGATTTGTCCTGCGTATGATGATTGTCTTAGCTGATCGGAGGTAGGAAAACCGCACCTAATTATCCAAGAGCTTCTTGTAAACGATAGTTGCAGTGCTCTTCAAGTATGATAACAGGACAAACAAGACATAAAAATCTACAACAATCTTATGATTTATAAATCTTCACCGTTAGATAAATCTGTATGCAAAGACTTATACAAAATAATTCAATTGATGAAGAAGAGAAATCTGTCATTCATTAACTGAATAAAGTAATTGTTGTATTTTTATGTATTGAAAGAAATCAGATATGGATAGCACATTAATTAAATCATATCATTCTGCAACAGACTATGATAGCTAAAGTAGTCTATAATCAACTACAAATGACATGCATAAACTTGAAACAAAAGATTGATATTATGAAAGTGAAAGCTGTAGAAAAACATCAACTCTTGTCTCAGTTTGTATTAGAAATCCATAGCCTGGTTCTCCCACAAGTGAGGATGATCCTTATTACAAAAAATAATAAGTATTTAAAGACCTTCCACAGGGTAAAACATCCCTGTGGAAGTTATCAAAATTGTTTACATAAAATATGGGAAGATGTCCCAAGTATGACTAAACTAGGAACCTAAAACAAAACTAAATCACACAAATATCTCCTAGACTGTCCAGTATGTCCAATGCAATTCGGATGTACCTGAAAGGTGTTCAAAATGGACAAGTTAGAAGGGTATTTTATTAATAAAATGATAAAAAAAATCTAATTCTATAGACTAGCTACAGAATCTTGCGATTCTGTAGCTGGTCTAAATAAGACACAGAATCATCATTAAAATCAACCCAAATCTTTTAAAGAATTAAATCCAACTAACATCCAATAGCTATTTGAAAACGAATCATTCAAATTGAAATTGTTATACCATTTTGAAATCAAACAAGACCAATATCAATCAAATGACTATAGAGATGCATGTACTCTGTTTCGTTTGTTGCCACAAAGTCGGGTGAACAAAATCATATCGAACAGCAATGAAATCATTTCATATTAAATTGAAATCGATATAATTAAAACAAATCATAGGCAATTGCTATGCTGCCTCATCAACAGGAAACACGATCGAATCCAAACAAGATCATTTTCAAATCGACATAACTGTATAACAAACGATCCATGCCATGAGCGAATTAAATCAAAACTGGCACATAAATATTCACAAACGAAATCATAATGAGATCAATAAACAGGATCTGTAGGATTAGTTCGATCGTTTGTTATTGCTATTTGGGGCAAACAAACTCGATTGACAATGAACGAAACCGTTCATTTCAAAACGAATTATAGATGGATTTGACAGAGATAATGAATGTTGATCAATTCGTTTTGCAAATTAAACAGAGCAGCATCTATAATACGAATCCAACTCATAAAACAATCTTGCCAACTCAAGATATGGGATAATCCAATCAAAATAAGAGCAAATCGAACATTTGGGGTTTAACATAGTTATTATGAATCAAAACCGCTCCATGATTCGGGCGTAGATATCATTTTCATAGGCTTAGATGAGAATATCGTTTTCATAAAAAACAGAGTTGTTCTTTCCAAATCAGAGCCGAACAGAGTTGTATTCCTGTTTTAGAAGATTACATGACACAACATATTAAAAGATCGTAACAACCAAACTCACGAAATTGTTTCGAAAATCAAATTATCAAAACTCAATTAGTGTCGATGTGATCCGACTACAACGAAATCATACCAAATCAAAATATGATCGTTCTCTAAATTTAGCATGAAAACCTTATGTTCAAGTTGGATACAAACAAATTCAATTGAAAGCAAACCATCGATTTTGTTAACTTAACAGACAAACGAATCAAATCCGATGAAAATCTATCAGTGGCTAAACTGGGTATGAGCAAATCGTGTATCCAAATCGAAACTTCATTTATTTTTAGCAAAGCAAAAACAATGTACAAGACGAACAACATTAGGACAGAGCCATTTTGAATGATAGACAGAGCTATTTGAAAACGAAATTCAAATCATTATATTAATCCTGGTCATTCACAAAACTAAATGATATCAAAATTCATACCTGTATGATGAGCAGACAGCTTGATCATGACAATTTGGAGTTGACAACGACTGTGGCCAATTCAACATTCTTAAAAATGATGGAACCAGTGGTTCTCTGCTTCCTATCAGTTGCTTGAAGTTTGTCTCTTTGGCTGGTCAATACTGCAACTTGGTTTTCCAATGATTGGATTTTCGATTGAAGTAGGGGAACGTCTATATAGTATCGTTCCAACCAAAAATCACATTGGTCACAGGACCACTGTTCGGGCTTTGAAAGTGCAGGTGAGGGTTTGGTTACATTGCCGAGGGTTTCGTTAGGTAATTTGATCCCGAGGTAGCTAGGATTATTCTTTAGGCAAGGGGGAAGATTGGAAACAAAATCATAAGGTGGCTCGGGGCACAAACCCTGTGAGTAAGGGTACTCACTAGCTAGGAAGTGTTCTATGTCAGAGTCTGAATCCTCACTAAGGACTATGGGCTTCTGCTCAACATTAGGTCTAGGCTTATTCCTAATTCTCAATATAAGTCGGGCATTCTTTTTACCTTTCCCATCAACAGTAGGGTTACCCCTAACCTTTTTGCTCACAGGCTTTTTTATAGCCTCAGCCTTGTTTGTTATAACTTCGGGTAAGTCAATATCAGGGTCGACCGAAGGCTTAGGAGAGGGCAGTAGAACATGGAAGGGCACAGGTGGCTCGACCTTGGTTTCACTAACCATAGGCTTGTCAACTTGAACAGGCTCAGCATCAGCAAAACCATTTCGATAGATAAAAGCTTGCCAGCTATCACCGTGATGATTCAAGTGATGAAAAACGATGAGTCTGATTAGGCCATGGTGGAACAGGCTACTATCGGCCTTCTCCCTTTTAAACCTTTTTGACATTTTATATAGGCTACGCTAGAAGTAAAAGGGCATATTCAATGGGTATCCCATAAAATTCATTAACAAACGAAGGTGGTAGAGAAAAACGAGTCCATATCGACCCTCACAAGTCACAAATTGTTTGACCACCATCAAAATATCATGCCATCGTGGTTTAAGCGTGGATATGGGCATACCTCTATCACAGGATGTGACCTTTCGCGAGACGAACAGTAGCGGCCATGGCACCTCCTCGACCTTAGAGTTTTTAAACCAACATTGGCCCAAGGATGGTAACCCTGTAGCAGAACTAATAAACTCCTCATTGATTTCCAACTGAATGTCACCCACCTTGGCTCTACAACCATCAAAAGTCAGGGAGAACTGTTGTGTAACAAATAAATTAAAACCCTTGAATTGTTGTACAAAGGTGAGCCAACCGTTATCCTCTAAGTCTTTTCGGGCATTATCAAACAGTAGCAAGGCTTGGCTACTGTTCGGCTCGATTCACACCACCGGTGCCATGGAACCGAGCACACGATGAATGAGCCAGGGTTTGGATCATAGCATACACAAGAGCAGAGTGCACGAAGGGTTACCCGAGCTAGCAGAGGTAAAACAGAGATAAGGGATAGGCATTAATGACATCATGCAAAGGTGGTGGAGCTTCTTTCTACCATGCATAATAGTTATTGCCAATGTACAACTACCGACGCTTATAGATGTTCAACCCACTATTGTATGGTTTAACAATCATGTCATTTGCCTGACCAATGAAACCAATGGTAAGTGTATTAATCATTTGCGCAAGCAATGGTTATACCATATTTTTAAAACCAATCATACAAATTGAAATCAATACCAAGTGTTTAACCAATGTGACATGCATTGTATCAATTCATATCAAGAGTTTAAGCAAGGTACCAATGTGTTTTGAACTAGGTGTCATATCAAATGAAATATATCAAGGGTTTAACCATAACACCTATATATCTTATGAAACCAATGTGCAAAGTAATTTGATCAAATAACATGTAAATCCAACTGCCAATGCATCGCAATTTAATGAAACAAAAATGCATAATCAGTCAACGAATGCCCAATGAGTGCAGATCAAAAGGTCTTGCCAACTGTATAATGATAAGTAAAATGTAAGCTCAATAGGCATATCAACAAGAAGGATAACGACAATTCAATAATGATTCTAATGCAACTTCGAAAGACCAAGTTTTCACGCTTACAGTCATGAAAACAAAAACGAAGGTAAATGTGAAAATGTCGCAAAAAGCATTGTTTATTTGAGAATTGCGACGAAAAATTAAAGTTTGTGAAACTTTGGTGTAGGAAACTTATAATGGAAAAATGTGAATTGGATGCCAACAATGGCGACACACTGGTAGAAGCAGTTATCTCTATCAAAGGGAACAAATTCAGATTAAGACAGCAAAGATAATTCCAACTCAAAAACAACAACCAGAAAATAATATAAACATCATCATTAACCAACTATTCCAGCAGTGTTTTAAAAGATGAAAACAGATAAAAGTCTTAAGACCAGCGAGTCATGATATTAAAGATAAAATCTCCAATATTGTTGACAGAGCCACTGCTGCCAGCAGGCGTCCATAGCCTCGACAGGGTTTCCATTTAACCCACTCTAACATCTGTATCCTATCAAGAAGTTCTAGATCAGAATAAAGGACATTAAGGAGGTTTTTTATTTGCAAACTTTCATATACCCGACATTGCTTCACTGCCAGCGGGCCTGTTCAGTACCCCGACGAAGTTGTCTTGGCGCCATGCATGCATTTACCCGCTGCCAGCAGACTTGTTCAGCATCCCGGCGGGTTTACAAGCACTTCCCACAGCTCTATTAATAATTTGTTTTGTTTTGTTTTTTATAGATATATAGTCGAGCGGGGTGACGCTGAAAATCATGATATTTTAACATATTTTTTCATACCTCATCAGAATTTTTTAGAACTATCCTTTATTTAGATCCAGAGATGTTTTATTTACAAAAAAAACTTCCTAAGGAAGGGAGACATCTTCTGAGTCATTCCTTTACGGAATAGGGACGGCGTAAAAAGATAATAGATGATCATGACAAGATTTACTCAGAGATCGAAATCAGTCATCTTCTTTCAAACAACACACTTTTTCAACATAGATATAAATTTCAAAAATATACCATTGATGTTTATACCTTTTTCTTAGCAGTTATTTTAGCGAAGGAATTTTCTAGTGTCTTTGTATGAATAGCTCAGTGTACAGGTATGTGTATTTCCAAAAACACAAACTGATAAATTCAAATCAAAAACAAAAAGCAAACGAAAAAGAAAACAAAAGCAAAATATGTACATGATATACAAGGGTAGTTATCAAGCAAAGTATCTTTTCAAGGCCTGGCCATTTACCAAGTAGGTGTCAAGCTGCCCTTCAAGATTTTGCAATCGAAAAGAACTGGGACCCAACTTTTCAGCAATTAAAAATGGTCCAAGCCACAAATTTTGAAATTTTGTGTGCTCTCCCTTTCCCTCATGTGGTTTGTCCCACTTCAAGACGAGATCACCTACTTCAAAATTCCTATCAGAAGCAGAATTAGAATCAAACCAGCTTTTAACCAATAGTTGATGTTGATATAACTTATGTTTAGCTTGAGCTCTTACCTCTTCTAGCTTCATCAAAGCGTTAATTCGGTTTTCCAAAGGGGGACAATCTTCTTCTTGGACTTTCTGCGACAACTGAAGTGAAGGAAGAAGAATGTGAGGTGGCAGAATTACTTCTCTGGCATAAACGAGAAAAAAGGGGGAGTTACCTACAGCAGATTTTGGTGTTACCCTATTAGCCCATAACACGTTTAACAGTGCATTGTGCCAATTTTTGTGATTTTCAACCATCGTTCTCTTGATGATTTTGATCAAGTTCTTGTTTGTCGATTCTGCCAATCCATTGCCCTGGGGGTAATAGCTAGCAAAATACTTCAGCTTAATTCCTCTTTCCAAAGCGAACTCGCTCATCTCAAGAGAGGAAAAGTAAGAAGCATTATCGAATACTAAACAGTCAGGGATACCGAAACAAGTGATAATATTCAAATTTAGAAAGGCAATTACCTGACTGGTGTTGACAGTTCTTAACGCAACAGCTTCAGACCATCGGGTAAAGTAATCTATGGATATCACAATAAACTTTTGCTATTGCGAGGATGGAGGGTTGATTGGGCCTATGATATCAAGGCCCCACTGCTGAAAAGGAGAATCTACTGAAACGGGCTGCAAAGGAAAGAATGGTTTTTGTAACCGCCCTGATGCTTTCTGATAGATGATACATTTACGACACAAGGCATGGGCATCTCTAAAAAGTGTGGGCCAGTAATAACCATCTCTTAAAACCTTATGAGCAGTGGTGTCACCACCAAAATGACCACCAGCTTCTCCTGCATGCAACTCTAGCAAGACTTTTTTTGCTTCGTCTTTTTCAAGACAACGCATCACTATGCCCTCAAAATTTTGACGAAACAAAACACCATTAAACAGATGAAAGGAGGTAGACTTTAATCTCAACACTCTTCTTTTAGCGGGGTCCAGGTGACGAGGGGCTGACCCATGTTCAAGACAGAATCTTATATTGTCATACCAAGGACTGACAGGGTTTTGCGCGCAACAAATTAGACTTTGATCGTGTTGTCCTAGGTTTGACATATCGCTTTCTTCTCGCTATCCTGTTGTTGAATCAACAACTAACTTGCATAATCCTTGGCCTCTCACTATTTGAGCTAGGGTGATTTCCAAGTCATACTCCTGCAAGGAGGTGACCCAGTTAGCTCTCTTTTCTCCTAGTTCCTTCTGCACTAACAAATTCCTAACAGCTGGGTAGGGGACAATGACTTTCGTCCTTAACCTCAAAAGGTAAGACCGGAAGTGCTTGACTGCTTTGAAAACAGCATAGGCTTACCGATCTACCACTGGGTAATTAAGTTCAGCGCCTTTGAAATCAGAGCTCATAAAGGCAATGGGTACTTCATTGTTTTCGGCATTCTTTTGGGTTAGGATGGCGGCATAGGAACGGTCAGAAGCAAAAGTGTAGGGTGTAAAGTCTTGAGAAAAATATGGGCTCATGAGAGACGGAGCATCTATTATGGCCTTCTTTATTGCATTAAAAGCTTGATTTTCTAGGGGTCCCCAGTGATATTGGGTGTCTTTCTTTATTAGATTCTGTAAAGGCCTGACCATTTCAGAGAAACTGGGGACGAATC
This sequence comes from Picea glauca, assembly GCA_000966675.3. NCBI lineage: Eukaryota > Viridiplantae > Streptophyta > Pinopsida > Pinales > Pinaceae > Picea > Picea glauca. Next base: position 585,905 of record JZKD02S2118028.1, read on the forward strand.
TCCTCACGAAGTTAATCTGGCCTAGGAAAGACTGCATAGATTTTTTGGATGTAGGAGGGGCGAGTTTCGCGATGACTTGAGTCCTTTCAAGGTCAATAATCATCCCTTCACTAGACACAATGAATCCCAAGAGTTTACCCTATTCTACTGCAAAGATGGATTTTTTAGGATTCAAGGAGATGTCGTATTTGCGACATCGCAGTAGGACGACTCGTAAGTGAGCTAGATGATCGTTTTTGTTTTTAGAAAATACAGTCACATCATCTAAGTAAACTACGATGGACTGATTGATTAAGCCTCGGAAATCAATGTCCATTGCTCTCTGAAAAGTGGCACCGACATTAATCAATCCAAAGGGCATTTTACGATAAGCATAAGTGCCCCACGGGGTACGGAAGGTAGTTTTAAGTTGGTATCGCAGAGACATCAGGACTTGGTTGTACCCTGAGAAACCATCCAGTAAGGATAGCCTCTCGAAACCAGATACTTGTTGAAGGATCTGTTCCATGGGCGGGATAGGATAGTTATCTTTATCAGACGCTCTATTAAGGTTTCAGAAATCGACGCAGAGTCGAATTTCCCCATTTTTCTTCTGGACTGGGACAAGGTTAGAAACCCATTGAGTGTGCCTAACAAGAAAAATTATCTTAGCATTTAGGAGCTTATTCAATTATTTTTGAACGGTCGGTTCGAGCTTTGGGTGCATTTTCCTTAATTTTTGTTGAAAGGGTAAGGTTTGGGGCTTCGTCAGAATGACATGCTATATGATGTTAGGGTCGAAAGTTTTAAGGTCATCATACGTCCATGAAAACACATCTTTGAATTCTTTGAACAATTTAATAAATGAAACTTTTTCTTGTTGAGAACATCCTACCCCTAGATTAATGCACTGCAGATTGTCCTTAGTTCCTAAGTTTACTTTTTCATAAGATAACGAGGAACTATTGGTTTTACAGTTGACCGTATTTTTAAATTTATCTTGAAAATCATAAAAATTCTCTAATCTAACTACAGATTTAGGGAACGATTTTACCATATCTGATGAAGATTCAAGAGTTCTCAGATCTGTATTACCATGAAATCACGTAAATTGCCATCGTGCATGTGTTCATCTATCACCGTGCCTTGAAAGGTTTCTTCCATGTGCAGAAAGTTAATAATCTGTTGATCATCATCAAAGACTCTCCAGTTCATGATGTTGTTGGGGACGGATGGCCGAAACAGCAGCTCAACGGAGAATGCATCTGGGGACAAGCCTTCTACAGGAAGAAGTTTAGAAGCTACATTAGCTAATAAATCTGCTTTAGAGTTATTCAATCTAGGAATAGAATTTATATTGAAAGCAGAAAATTTATTCATTAAATTCCATACCTCAGACTAGTAGCTTTTGAGATGCAGAGACAGACAGTGGATAGAGTCTCTTACCTGTCTAACCACTATTTCAGAGTCACCAAAGACGGTTAAATTTGGAATGTTCATATCCGAAGCTTTTATGAGACCTTGCAGTAAAGCCTCATATTCTGCAGTATTATTAGTACATTCAAATTCCAACCTACATGCCATCAATGTTTTGTTACCTGTCGGATCAATAATGACGCAGCCTGCGCCAGCTCCTTCTTTGGAGTTTGACCCATCAAAATAAAGAGACCAAATTTGATTTACATCGGGTACATGGGACCCTTGCGTGGAAGTTGTTGGCTGCATATATGCTACAATCTCGAACTGTTGTTCTGGATTGGTGATAGGTGAAGCCTCAGCCATGAAATTGCCGAAAAAGGTGTCCATCCCTTGTACTTTAGGTGAATCAGCAGAAGGTGTAAACGGTTCATTGGGATCGTTCAAATCTGTGACCATGAACTTAAGGTAGTGCTCACGATTTACTTTGATTTTATTAGGCTTGTTGTTCTCTGGAAGCCATAGATGGGACCAATCTGTCGTGAAATAACCATGTAGTTGTTTCGACTAGTCCCTGCTTAAAAATAGACCATACACTTCTGGAATATCCACAACAATTATATCAATAACTTGATGAACCTTGGGGTTATACGATAATCTAATAAGCACATTCTTTAGTTCGCCTATAACTTTGACATTTGTCCAATCAAGTTGTATGATTTTTAAAGTAGATGGTTCAACTTCTGCATTCATCTTCTGGCATACAGACCACGGCATCACATTGGATGACACTCCTGAGTCTACCATACAATTGTGCACGTTTCTATTAAAGATTTCGAAAGTTAATAGGAATGGAGGTACATTTTTGTGAGTACTAAGAGTAGTAGCTTGTGTCTTTTTACTCGCAGTTTCTAAGGCTACTTTATCTACATTATTTACATTATTTACATTGCTTACAGGAAGGCTTCCCTTATCTTGAGGATCAGGATTGTTTTTAGTGGAAGTCTTCTGGGGAACTTTGTTCTACACAACCTTGTTACCATTAGAATTACCATTTTTTCCATTCTCCAAGATATTGTGTAACATTTTTTTGTAGCAGAAATGGAAACTTCAATAACTCATAAATAGAAATGTTAGCCCTTAACTTTTTAAGATCTTCAACTACATCATAATCTAAGTTGGGGTTCACATTACTCTGTTTAGTCTCAGCTGATTTAGATTGCTTTGGAGGCGAAGTTGTAGTGTTTTCGGTAGAAGGTTTGTTTGTTGTCTTACTCCTGGTATTATAAGGATGAACTGTCTCGAAGTTAGATTGAAAGATGCTATCCGAGAAGTGTCCAAAAATGTTTGGAGAAGGCTCTTCTTCTTGAATTGTTTCTTGTTCAACTACCTCCTCAGGGATCTCAGGAGGCATCAATTTATCTTGGGTTTCTAGAATTGTTTGAAGGGCGCATTGCAAACTTTCTAGATTTAGGCCTTCGGTGGTTGGGTTAGGTCGGTTGGTGCGAAAAGGATTCTGGAACAGGGGTTTGTAAGGCCCTTTTCTCGAGGAAGCTTCTTCGGTCGAATTTTTCAAGTCTATAACTTGATTTGACAATTTTTGAACAACTTTAGTTAAGTTTTCTAAATCAGAGCTTTCAGGTTGTGTTTTACTATGAGTGGGTCTGGGGAGGATTTCGATCTTCTTTTTGGAAGAAGCACTAGTCTCAGTTTCATTGCTAGTAGATTCTTTAAGACTAAGTATGTCTTTTTCAATCTGGCTGGCCTCCTCGAAGGCTTCTAACAACATCGCTTTCTTATATCATTTAACCCAAATAGCTATGCTTTGATGCAAAGCTTTAGTGTAGTATGCTATTAGAAGACTCTCGGCAGGCATAGAATCCGTAGGGATTCAGTTTTTAAGTGTCAAGAATCTTTGATTAAAGTCTTTAACTTTTTCTTTTGGGTTCATTCTCAAGCTAGAAAGGTCCATGACAATGACTTTCAGAGGTTTACCGTCTCCAAACTTTTCCAAAAAGCATGACTCGAACTTTTCCCAAGACACGATGGTATGGGGTTGCTGGGCAAAGTACCACATAGATGCATTGCCCTCGAAAGTATAGGGGAACAACCTACAGACAACATCTTCATGTTTGACATTGCGGAGTCTTATGGCTAACATAAACTTTTTAATGTGATCTTCAGCGATCTGTTTTGAGTCAGGATCAAACTTGGGAAGCCATTTCTCCAGGTGTTTAGGTAGAGGGTGTTGAGCTCCAGGTACAGCTACGACATCCTGATCAAGCCAGGGTCTAGTAGGGTTGTTCTGATTTTCCATTGGTGTAGTGGGTGTGGAAGGCTGAGAAGGGGAATTGCCTTCGTCAGAGGAATCTCCTCCAGAAGAGGAAGGAGATGATGGAGGTGGTGAAGCAGGTATCCCAGATCCTCCTGCAACAGGATTTAAGATTGGATCTGAAGGATTCACAGTGAGGTTAGTGTCACCTAATTTTTCTCTGATATCGAAGAAATCCAAAGGTTGGCCCCACTGATGGTTTGGTTGCCTCAAACAAGCTAAGGCACTATGTGTTTTTATAAGAGATTGGCGGACAATATCTTGTATGTCACCACCTGTAGAATTAGGGGTTGTTGGCTCAACTGTGATCTGTGGATCGTCAGTTGATGTGGTTGTTGTTTGAAGGGGAATATTATCATTTGAATGGCTTCTAGTCACTATAGGTGAGTGATTAGGTGGTGGAAGATTCTTGTGACCGCCTCATGCCATTAATTAAATTCAGGCCCTCCTTCTAGTGCCATTTGTTGACGGGCGAAATTGACCGTCCGTCAACTGGGAGAGTGGAACTAATCTGGGATTGTCTAATAACCCAAGTCGTTTGGGATAAACCACCCTGACGGGTTTAGCGGCTCCGTTAGCCGATCTAAGCCCTAAAAAACAAAAAAACAAAAACTACTCTAAACTAACTAATCTAACTAAAACTAAATATTAAAACAAACTACTAAACTAATCTAACTAAAAATAACTATTAAAACAAACTACTTGTTGGGGTCCTATAATTATAGGCGAATCGATTCTTCGACTGTTGATTTGGCGTTTTCCCGTGATGACGAAGTATGGCTCAGGTGATTCCGCTTCCCTCCCTCCATTCTTTCACTCGATCCTCCCTCACCTTGCTCCATCCTTCATACACGTTGCGCCCTCACTCCCTTGTCATGTGGCCCCATTGACTTTCGCCTTACCCGCCTTCCATCCCTGAATAAACAAGACTTATGATGAACAAAATGACAATAAAAGTAGTTAGATTAACTAAAAGTGTTGATATAGTTAGTATATGTAATAATTGAGTAATAAACAACTAATTTAATAATTGATTAATTATTAATTAATTGTTAATTGATTAATTATTAATTAATTTAAAAAAACCAGGTTAGTAATTAGTTAGTAACTAGGTTAGTATTAATTAAATAAAACAAAACAAAAAATTAAATAAACTCAAAATATTAAAAAAACATTAAAAAACTAAAAGTA
>JZKD02S2118028.1:607616-619032 GCA_000966675.3 Picea glauca
ATAGCACATTAATTAAATCATATCATTCTGCAACAGACTATGATAGCTAAAGTAGTCTATAATCAACTACAAATGACATGCATAAACTTGAAACAAAAGATTGATATTATGAAAGCGAAAGCTGTAGCAAAACATCAACTCTTGTCTTAGTTTGTATTTGAAATCCATAGCCTGGTTCTCCCACAAGTGAGAATGATCCTTATTACAAAAAATAATAAGTATTTAAAGACCTTCCACAGGGTAAAACATCCCTGTGGAAGTTATCAAAACTGTTTACATAAAATCTGGGAAGATGTCCCAAGTCTGACTAAACTAGGAACCTAAAACAAAACTAAATCACACAAATATCTCCTAGACTGTCCAATATGTCCAATCCAATTCGGATGTACCTGAAAGGTGTTCAAAATGGACAAGTTAGAAGGGTATTTTATTAATAAAATGATAAAAAAAATCTAATTCTATAGACTAGCTACAGAATCTTGCGATTCTGTAGCTGGTCTAAATAAGACACAGAATCAGCATTAAAATCAACTCAAATCTTTTAAAGAATTAAATCCAACTAACATCCAATAGCTATTTGAAAATGAATAATTCAAATTGAAATTGTTATACCATTTTGAAATCAAACAAGACCAAGATCAATCAAATGACTACAGAGATGCGTGTACTCTGTTTCATTTGTTGCCACAAAGTCGGGTGAACAAAATCATATCGAACAACAATGAAATCGTTTCATATTAAATTGAAATCGATATAATTAAAACAAATCATAGGCAATTGTTATGCTGCCTCATCAACAGGAAACACGATCGAATCCAAACAAGATCATTTTCAAATTGACATAACTGTATAACAAGCGATCCATGCCATGAGCGAATTAAATCAAAACTGGCGTGTAAATGTTCACAAATGAAATCATAATGAGATCAATCAACAGGATCTGTAGGATTAGTTCGATCGTTTGTTATTGCTATTTGGGGCAAACAAACTTGATTGACAATGAACAAAACCGTTCATTTCAAAACGAATTATAACCGGATTTGACAGAGATAACGAATGTCGATCAATTCATTTTTCAAATTAAACAGAGCAGCATCTATAATACGAATCCAACTCATAAAACAATCTTGCCAACTCAAGATATGGGATAATCCAATCAAAATAAGAGTGAATCAAACAGTTGGGGTTTAACATAGTTATTATGAATCAAAACCGCTCCATGATTCGGGCGTAGATATCATTTGCACAGGCTTAGATGAGAATATCGTTTTCATAAAAAACAGAGTCGTTCTTTCCAAATCAGAGCCGAACAGAGTTGTATTCATGTTTTAGAAGATTACATGACACAGCATATTAAAATATCATAACAACCAAACTCATGAAATTGTTTCGAAAATCAAATCATCAAAACTCAATTAGGATCGATGTGATCCGACTACAACAAAATCATACCAAATCAAAATATGATCATGCTCTAAATTTAGCATGAAAACCTCATGTTCAAGTTGGATACAAACAAATTTAATTGAAAGCAAACCATCGATTTTGTTAACTTAACAGACAAACGAATCAAATCCGATGAAAATCTATCAGTGGATAAACTGGGTATGAGAAAATCGTGTATCCAAATCGAAACTTAATTTATTTTTAGCAAAGAGAAAACAATGTACAAGACGAACAACATTAGGAAAGAGCCATTTCGAATGATAGACAGAGCTATTTGAAAATGAAATTCAAATCATTATATTAATCCTGGTCATTCACAAAACTAAATGATATCAAAATTCATACTTGTATGACGAGCAGACAGCTTGATCATGACAATTTGGAGTTGACAACAGCTGTGGCCGATTCAACATTCTTAAAAACAATGGAACCAGTGGTTCTCTGCTTCCTATCAATTGCTTGAAGTTTGTCTCTTTGGATGGTCAATACTGCAACTTGGTTTTCCAATGATTGGATTTTCGATTGAAGTAGGGGAACGTCTATATAGTATCGTTCCAACCACAAATCACATTGGTCAGAGGACGACTATCTGGGCTTCGAAAGTGCAGGTGAGGGTTTGGTTACATTGCCGAGGGTTTCGTTAGGTAGTTTGATCCCAAGGTAGCTAGGATTATTCTTTAGGCAAGGGGGAAGATTGGAAACGAAATCATAAGGTGGCTCGGGGTATAGACCCTGTGAATAAGGGTACTCACTAGCTAGGAAGCATTCTATGTCAGAGTTTGAATCCTCACTAAGGACTATGGGATTCTACTCAACATTAGGTCTAGGCTTATTCCTAGCCATTCTTGACATAAGTTGAGCATTCTTTTTACCTTTTCCATCAACAGTAGGGTTACCCCTAACCTTTTTACTCACAGGCTTTTTTATAGCCTCGACCTTGTCTATTATAACGTCGGGTAAGTCAACATCAGGGTCGACCGAAGGCTTAGGAGAGGGCAGTAGGACATGGAAGGGCATGGGTGGCTCGACCTCGGTTTCACTGACCATAGGCTTGTCAACTTGGACGGGCTCAGCATCAGCAAAACCATTTCGATAGATAAAGGCTTGCCAGCTATCACCGTGGCAATTCAAGTGATGAACAACAATGAGTCTGATTAGACCATGGTGGAACAGGATACTATCAGCCTTCTCCCTTTTAAACCTTTTTGACATTTTATATAGGCTACACTGGAAGTAAAAGGGCATATTCAATGGGTATCCCATAAAATTCATTAACAAACGAAGGTGGTAGAGAAAAACGAGTCCATATCGACCCTCACAGGTCACGAATTGTTTGACCACCATCAAAATATCATGCCATTGTGGTTTAAGTGTGAAGATGGGCATACCTCTGTCACAGGATGTGACCTTTCGCGAGACGAACAGTAGTGGCCATGGCACCTCCTCGACCTTAGAGTTTTTAAGCCAACGTTGGCCCGAGGATGGTAACCCTGTAGCAGAACTAATAAACTCCTCATTGATTTCCAACTGAATGCCACCCACCTTGGCTCTACAGCCATCAAAAGTTAGGGCGAACTGCTATGCAACAAATAAATTAAAACCCTCGAATCACTATACAAAGGTGAGCCAATGGTTATCCTCTAAGTCTTTTCGGGCATTGTCGAACAGTAGCAAGGCTTGGCTACCGTTCAACTCGATTCGCACCACCGGTGCCATGGAACCGAGCACATGGTGAACGAGCCAGGGTTTGGATCATAGCATACACAAGAGCAGAGTGCACGAAGGGTTACCCGAGCTAGCAGAGGTAAAACAAGGATAAGGGATAGGCATTAATGACATCGTGCAAAGGTGGTGGGGCTTCTTTCTGCCATGCATAATAGTTATTGCCAATGTACAACCGCCGGTGCTTATAGTTGTTCAACCCACTATTGTATGGTTTAAAAATCATGTCATTTTCCCGACCAATGAAACCAATGGTAAGTGTATTAATCATTTGTGCAAGAAATGGTTATACCATATTTTTAAAATCAATCATACAAATTGAAATCAATACCAAGTGTTTAACTAATGTGACATGTGTTGTATCAATTTATATCAAGAGTTTAAGCAAGGTACCAATGTGTTTTGAACTAGGTGTCATATCAAATGAAATATATCAAGGGTTTAACCATAACACCTATATATCTTATGAAACCAATGTGCAAAGTAATTTGATCAAATAACATGTAAATCCAACTGCCAATGCATCGCAATTTAATGAAATGAAAATACATAATCAGTCAACGAATGCCCAATGAGTGCAGATCAAAAGGTCTTGCCAACTGTATAATGATAAGTAAAATGTAAGCTCAATAGGCATATCGACAAGAAGGATAATGACAGTTCAATAATGGTTATAATGCGACTTCGAAAGACCAAGTTTTCATGCTTACAGTCGTGAAAACAAAAACGAAGGTAAATGTGCAAATGTCGCAAAAAGTGTCATTTATTTGAGAATTGTGACGAAAAATTAAATTTTACCAAACTTTGGTGTAGGTAGCTTATAATGGAAAAATGTGAATTGGCTGCCAACACACGATTGGGCTCCCACAAGGCGATGAGATAGGATAGATGTACCCCTTGTGGAGTAGTTCTTGTATCTGCCACTTGATCTCCTCATTCTCTAACATATAACGATGGTATACTAGCCCATTGGGCACTGGTGAGTCGGGGGTCAGATCGATGGGATTCTTGACCTGACAGTGAAAAGGTGCCCTGATAGGTGAGGAGAAGATATCTTAGTATTCTTCCATGACCTTATCCACTTTATTTCTAATGTATAGAGAGGTATACCGCGGAGGCCATAGATGTGGCTATTATCTCTTGCTCATTCTGAGAGCGAATCACCAAGAAGACAAACTTCTCTTTCTGAGATATGACCTTTCTGCATTGCTTGGCAGAGATCAATAAAATAACACAAGGTGGGGCTGCCTCGAGTATCCTATACAATTTCTTGTTCAAAGTAATAATAACACTATGAGGACTAGACTCATATACACCATGATGCTTCCATAAATATGGTTGGCCCAAAAGAATATTACAAACTTCAAGAGGATCAACATCACACAATACCTAATCTTTGAAGGGATTGATGTCGTATGATAGGAGATATTGTTGGCTGACACGGAGATCATTTCCTTGGTGGAGCCATCCAATGGTATAGGGTTGCGGTTGTGGTGTTGTTGGCAGGGCTAGTCGCTTGACAACCTTTGTTGTGATGAGTTTCTTATGGCTATTTATATCAATGATGAAGTGCAGCGGGGTACCCTTCACCACATCTATGAATGAAAAAGACGCTCGCCTTCTTCTGGCTCATTTGCTTCACCAGGCTAGAGCTTGGTGGTAGCAACGATAGCACTAGGTTCTACGTCAATGATTTGTATCCCCCTTTCTGGTTTTGAATCAGAGTCAAAAACCACATCTAATTCAGAGGCTTTTATCTCAACCACCAGTGACTGCTTTGAGTGGAAATCAGCAGTGTTATTCCTGGGGCTCTTATGGAAGTCACAACACTTCCTGGTATCTTTCTTTTTCTTTTTAGTGTCCTTCTTTACTTGCAGCTTGGACTGGTTTTCTTAAGGCTTTCCATATTTACTCCTTTCTTTGTTCAACGGGTTGGGGGTTCCCTTTCCATACTTTTTCTATGGGGGGTTCCTAGGCCCAAATTGTCGTGTCTTTTGTTTAATCTTCTACTTGATTTTTATGACATTTCGGTAGGCCATGCCTAAGGACGAGATGCCCAAAAACTTAATTTTATCCTGGATGTATCTATGTATACCACCATGATACTTGAGCACTAGATGTTTCTCAGAATATTTTACACCCATCTTGGTGTGCATGGTATGGAAGATATTTGTGAAATCGGGCACTGCTTGGTCTCTTTCCTGCCACAGTGTGGTCCATTTTGTATACAGGTCGTCATAACTTCCAACAGGGTAGTAATGTTCCTTAATAACATCCTTGAAGGACTCCCAGGTGACCACGACTATAAATAATGAGGGTTCCTCTGTTTCCTTTTGCTCACAGAAAGTTTCCCATCAATCTTTGACATGGGGAACGACTTTAAGGAGTGCAAAAGTAATATTTTCTCTATTTGAGAATTTATGGACAGAGAAATACCCTTTTAGTAGATTCAACCATTTGTCTACAACATTTACATCTATTTGACCTTCAAATATAGGAATATCAAATTTGATTTGTACCTTGAAGGGGGAAACGCCTTTGTTTGAGGAAGATGTGTCACTTGTTGGTAGTCATCGAAGGATTTGCACAAAACTATCCATCATCTCATTCCTTTGTTGTGTGAGGGCATCCTCGAGAAAAGTTTTGAAAGGATATCATGTCCCATCATATTTCTTTTATACCTCCATGAGAGCCTGCTTGGGCGTGCGAGAGATTTTGTCCTCAAGAGAAGGAAGATCGATACCCAATTTTTTGTACCTTGGCTCCATTAGGGACATGCATTAAGAATGACAAAGAGAAGACCGCTCTGATACCACTGATCCAAATTTTATGAGCATAACGAAATGAATACAGATTATTATTAAAACATGCTTAACACATAATAACAAATATACAGTAAAACTAGTTTATATTCAATAAGGAAATAAGATGAAACTGAAAAATGCAGTGGAAAATAAGCTTGCTGGAATGGTGGTGACTTATCTCTAAGAAGAGATGCGATGGTTGCATTAATTTGCAAGAAGATGAGTACAATGAGGCTCTCAAGGTATTTTTTATAATAAAAAAGAATGCTAAAAACCCTAGACATCCAAAAACCTAACCTTAGGAGATGAAGCGCCAAAAGTCATGTGGGCCCCATTGGGGTAAGTTAGTACATCAACTTCTCGGGATCGTAACTTTTTCATACGATCTATGTTTTAAGTGCACAATATCCTGTTGGAAAGGTCTATTCGAGGAATACACATTTTTTCTTCAGAATCTATCTTTTCTCGTAGACTAGTTGTGGTGAGAACTAAAAACGCTATTTAGGGCCTCAAAATGACCCCAAAAGTAAGGACCCAAAAACTAGGAAAAAAACTGCCAAAATGAGCTAGTTGGAATAGGTGGGAAGCCACCAACATCCATATGGATCAATCCTCCCCCCTTAGGAAGAAATGGTCTCCATTACAATCATTTCCCCCATTAGATCAGGAAATTTCTGTTGAATTTGGACCCGGGTGAGCCACCTGCCTTGGTGCAGGAGTTGCCCTACTTCGAAAACTCAATAAATATGGATCCTTTGTTGGCGAGTAGCCTTGACTTGTGTGTCCACAATATGATCACTGGATTATTTTTGTATGTATTCAAGTTTGAGCTCTGTTGGTGTCCACTATTCTTCAATCTCTGAGGTGTCCAATAATGGTTGGAAATAAGGTCGAAGAAGATCCATGTTGAACACTGGGTGCAAGCCAAGGAAAGGAGGAACGTTGAGCTCAAAATCATTGTCACCCATAGCCTTTGTGATGGTGTACAATCCATAATAGAGTGCGATAATATTATGATCGGGCCCTGTAAGGATTTCTTTCTGCAAGTGCAACCAAAATTTTTCTCCCGCCAGAAACTTATGTGGAACCCAATGTTGATCGTGGTGTTTCTTGTACTTGGCATTGGACTTTTGTAAAATATCTTGAACCTATTGGTAGATGTGTTGGATCTACTCAATGAACCGAGTGGCTTTGTTAGCTTCATTTGTATCAGGTGACGAGTCGGTCGAGGTGGCCGCAAGGGGTAATGCAATATCCATGGGACCCAATGGTTGGTATCCCAAGCCCACCTAAAAGGGGCTATGGCCGGTTGATCTATGTAGGGCTCAGTTGTAGCTATGTTAAACAAAGTGAAGAATCTCATCCCATGTGCAGGGGTTCTTAGAATTGTACATGCGCAAGATATGCACGATCATTTGATTTACGATCTCGTTTTGTCCATCTGTCTGGGGGTGGAAGGTCGTGGATTTGGTGAGCTTGGTGTCCAACAGTGACCAGAGGATCGACCAAAATGTGATGAGAAATAAATTGTTCCAATACGAGACAATGGTTTTTGGGATTCCAAAATGTACCCAGACTCATTCAAAGAAGAGCTTGGTAGTGGCCTTTGTTGTGATGCTCTTCTTGCATGCGGCCAAAATCGCCATCTTAGAAAAGGGATCAACAACCACAAAAACACAGTCATTTCCCCTCTTGGTGGATGGGAGACCTGATATGTATTCCATTGAGATGGATTCCCATGGCCTGTCAATATTAGGCAGAGGGATGTATAGGCCCTATTTCTTAGTGGTAGGTTTGCAAATAGTGCAGGCAGTGAGGGACCTGATATACTTGCTAACATCAGGTCAAAGTTTCGGCAAATAGAAATTTTTTTGCAACTTTTCCACTGTCTTTTTGATGCTGAAGTGTCCTTCCACCTGACAGTAGCGGTATTCCCAAATCATCTTCACTCGTTCACTTGATGGAACATAGATTTTTCCCAGATGACAAACAACCCATCCTAAAGATGGAAATTAGCAATAATTGATTTTGTGCCCAACATTTGGTAGGTCGTGGTGAAGTTCGGTTATGTATCATAGAGTTGGGGCCATCCAGAGGTCTTGCGGCTGCATGAGTATAGCACCATGGTCAGTGTCATGACTAGTGCTAGGTTGAGGCAATCAATGACTCAATTGGTACTTCCTGTTTTATACTTGATGTTGAGGTGGAATTGTTGCAAGTATGTGGACCACTTATGATGGTGGACATTCTGCAATTTTCCTTGTGTCTGCATGTTGCAGTGGCTTATGATCAATATGGATGACTGTCTCCTTCCCACGAATGTAATGTCTCCACTGGCAGCAGGCTTTCAAAATGTAGTACATTTGTTTTTCATAAGTAGGGTATTTGTTGGAAGCATGCCAAAGTGGAAAAAAAGGCGATTTTGGGAATGAAGGCATGCACAAGGGAAGCGATAGCTGGAAGGAAGAATAACACGTGTGCATGCATGGAATACCTAACAACATTAGGTTTAGGTTTTTTGTAATGTATTGTAATGGCTAGCGAGTGAGGAATGTATAAATATAGATACCTAGGTCTCATAGACAGAGATGGAAGAGGATAGAGCTAGCAAAGTCGAGATATAGAGATATAGAGAGACGAATACAAAGAAACAAATGCTATGTAATATTTTGTTGTATGACCTAATTTTGTAAGTTGTTGAGCTAGAGAGGACTGAGGAGGGTTAGATCGCAGGATGAGGATCTTGGTGCAATCTAGTCTGCCTCATAATAGATATTAACCCAATTGAGAAGAGTTGTAAAGAGCATGACGTTGTAGTTTCAGAACGATGATAATAAAAGAGATAAAGAGCCTGATCTTTGTGGATGTAGCCCAGGGGGGTGAACCATGGTAAAACCTATGTTATGTGATTGAATGCATGTGTTTCTTTATTGTATTCAATAGATATTGATATGCTAGATGAATGAGTTTTTATATTTCCTGCATAAATAGCAAATAATGGTGTATTGCATTAATAAGCTACAATAGAACTCTCAACATACAGTTCTCAGATCTCCCACTCAATATTTGCCTATAAACACATGAGTATTGTAGCCACCCATTAATACTATCTTGGGTAAGACGGCGCAGTGCACCCTGTGCGTTGCGCTGCCTTCTGGTTCACCAGGAGGGCCGATAGTTTTAGAGGTTTTGTTGGAACCCTGAAAAAACATGAACCCTGGGTCACTTAATACGAAATCAGACATGATATATAACTAAACCAAAAAATGGTTTTGTTGTCATTGGTAGGAACATAGGAGGATTGAGTATATGAGATATGTTGAAGATATGTTAAAAGATATGTAAGATCTGTGGGAGGCAAATCAAGAGAATACTAAAGAAGAGAAGAAATAAATGAGATACTAGCAAGGGATGTTGAGACCGTGGAATCCCACAAAAGTAGAGATCGAAAGCTGGCTAAGAACAAAAGAGTTGGAGTTTGCACAAAAGGATAACAGAAACCCTAGAGTAACACCCCACAAATATCTTGATAAATATGTGTTTACTGATTTGCCTGAAGTCTTTTTCTGTGATTTTCCACACTTATTGTAGGAGTGGATACTAAGGTTGAAGGATAACCACAAAATGAACCGGATTCGATAGTTAGAGTGGAACCCAATACAAATTGAGCAGTTACAACAGGTGAACAAAAAATCCACCCACGCAGTATATTTTTGGCTCGACAGTATTGTGGTAGGCCTTATAATAGAGTTTGCAGTAGATACAACGAAGTAGTATAGTGCAGCGAAGCAAGAGTTTCTACACGAACCTTGAGAAAGGTACATTAGATTGATGTATACTTCTATTAGGATACTGCTATACAAAAAAGGAGTAATGATGATGGAGTCAGACAGCTAAACTTCCCTGCGTGCATGGGGGAAAGGGGGAAGCACTGACAGATAAAGGTGGAAAGGATAAGGGAAAGAAGGGGGAAACCTTGGACCCAATCATGATGGATGATGACCAGATAAAGTGGATCATGGTGATAGATGGAAAGACGCATAGCAGAGTACCCTACCAATACAAGGTGAATACCAAGAAGAGAGTCGTAGCCGTGAGGGAAGGCTTGGCAAGTGACGAGGAAGAGGTAGAGGATCTACGGGCTATGGAGCAGATTGAGGAAATCCCACGCGCAACATATGAGAGGAAGACGAGAGGTCCAAGAATGGGAAGAGAAGGCAACAATCCTATCCATATTAATGTCAGTGTGGAACCCATAAACCCATGTGCGACTAATACACCAAAGAGAACACCATCGTTTAGACAACCGAATTTTGGGAGAAGAAAGACAGAAGGAAATACATATACACAAGGAACAACAACTAGAGGAGCCAGTTCAGGTAGCACTGGTCAAGTATCTACATTGTCCAGAGGTATTAGTTCAGCGTTAAAAATGGCAGGACATGATCCCACCATCAAGTTACCAGAATTTAAAGGAGAAGTGTCATAGGACCTGAAAAAGTATGTGTTCATCTGTGAGAAGATATGGGAAGAAAAACAGATCACAGATGAAGATACTAAACTAGAACAACTAGCGATTACAATAAGGGATCGTGCACTGGATTGGTACATGAGTTTAGCTACAAACAATCCAGCAGGGACAACCAGAACGACTGTCGACATCAAAAAATTGTTGATAAATGAGTTCTAGAAGCAAATTTCAGAAGATCAGTACATGAACGAGATTATTTAAATTGAACAAAAATCGGAAGAATCTGTATGGGATATTGACCAGAGATTCAAGTGATTGAAGGGAAAGTTGAAATATCTCATGACCGATATGCAACATAGGCACATGTTTGTTAATTCATTGCTACCACACTTTTTCCAAGAGAAAATTACTCCAATTTATAAAAAGTATAAATTTTTTACAATGAAAAGCAGCCAGCAAGCCGAGGCATTGGAAACACCAATCACCGGAAGATGCCAAATCAAAAATTACAACAGTCTAACAGGATCATGCGAAGTGGAGGAGGTAATAAAACAGCAAATGAGGTCCACAGTCCACCCGCAGCGAAGAGATAAAGTAACAGCCCACTTCATTCGAAGACGTTTAGTGAAGTGATAGGACTCTCTATCCCATTATCTCTATGGAAAACTGAGAGTCTACCCACTGCCTCCTTTAGAGCCCTTTTAGAGAGGGCGCCCGCCTCTCTATTTTGGGATCTTGGAATGTGATGGAAGTTGATGTTGGCGAAAGAATAGGACAGCTTCCTCGTTTTGGTCTTCCAACTATCAAAATGGACAGAATTGAGCTTGGACTTTTGGGATATCCAGTCTATGATGATGTGAGAATCACCAAGGACTTGCAGGTGACTTATGGACCATCTGGAGGCAAGATAGAGGGCCGCCCATAAGCCCAAAAGCTCTGCTTTGTTATTAGACCCTACACCACAATTTAGAAA
>JZKD02S2118028.1:623995-646464 GCA_000966675.3 Picea glauca
AATCAGAGTATGACTCGGACTTTAGCTAGTTTTGATTAAACTTGTAAGGAAAGGAAGGTTGGAGCGTTTGAAACCTCAATTGAAGAAAGACAGGCGCATGGTCCGATAGAAAAGGATACTCGACCCAAGATGTTGGAAAACCCGATGATGAAATGATGCTCTCCGCAACCAAGAAGCGATCAAGTCTTCTGGAAATAGCAGCAGATCCAGTCCTCCCATTTCTCCAGGTTGGTGAAAGTCGACAGGGTCGGATATCAATCAGATTATTAGTATCAAAAATATTCTTGAAGAGAGCTTCCAATGGACCTGGCATGTAGGATCCACCCCAACATTCATCCGCCGATAGTAATAGGTTTAGATCTCCACCCATTATAAGATTTGGAATGGAGAGAAGTCCAATAGAATCAAGATTAGACCAAAAGCTCTGTTTATCTACACAGGGCCCATACAAATTTAATAGAGCAACTTCCTGTTTGGACACCAGACAGCGGCCAAGGATTAGGATACCACCACTAGAAAGGTAGGTCCTGAATTTGTAAATGCTAGGATCCCATGCCACCAGCAGACCACCGGAAGTACCAATAGCGTTTGCTGCAGCTGAGATCCAGGAAGGGCGAAGTAAGTGCACGAAATCTCTGGCTTTCTGGTCTGTTGTAAGGGTTTCTTGGAGAAATACAATATCAGGCTTTGAGCTCTCTAATAAACGTCTGAAGGAGGCTGACTTGAGGCTACCTCTGATCCCTCTTATATTCAATGAGAGAATTAACATTACTTTGAACGAGCCAAAGATTTCGTTGCTCTAAGGGCTTTGCTGTCGAGAGTAGATGGAGCCGGGTTTGAATGCTGCAAAATCAAGTTGTCCTTCTTCTTTCTGGCACTTCTGGTCTATAGGGGAGAGAGTTTCGAACTGATACCACGAGACCAGGAAAGTGACTTCGATCCAGATTCTAACGGAAAGGAGGAAGAGGTACCAGCTTCAGTGGATGGAAGGATGGGATCCTTACCTCGGAACATCGAGAGATGGACTGTATTAGTCGGAAGATTAGCTGAAGTAGATGGACAAAATAGATCCGCCGAAGTAGAAGCATTTACCTGTTCAGACATTAAGGAACCAGAGGGTCCCGTAGGAGGATTCGTTGTGATTATATCCTCCAATAGACTGTCGACTAGTTGCTCGGGCTGACTATAGCCTGGAAGAACCGAAGAAGTGGGATCCGAATCCAGAAAGGAGGGAGGGGTGTTTGAGTGAACAGTCTGGGGAGAGCAGGAAGGCCGATTCGGAATGGTGACTGTGTTTGAAAGATTCGCAACAAAAGCAGGAAGTTGGAGGGCAGTCGTGTCTGCAGGGATAGAGGAGCCTGCGGGGATAGGGGAGTCAGGTAATGATAACTGTTCAGTTTCTGGAAGGGGAGACGTAGGTCTAGCATTGGGAGTGAGCCATGAGTAAGTATCAATGGATTCTTTTTCAGATGGCGAGAGAGAGGAGAGGAGGGCTGGGCAAAGTTGGTGAATAATGGATCGCGGAGAGAGCACCACAGAATGATCTGAAAAAGTGGGAGGGGCAGTGGGTACTTCCAGGTAATCAAGCACAGGATCAGAAGTAAGATATTCTGGTGAGTTGAGAAGGAGTTCAGTTTCTTTCGATGTGTCAAGAGGAGGCTTACCGGGACAAGATCTGCGGAGATGGCCTGTTTCCCGACAGAGATTACACCGAAATGGGATCCCGAGGTAGTCAAGCTTCTGGATCAACTTTCGCCCTCTCCAGTCTATTACCAAGGTTTCAGACAGACCTTTTGTAATATCAATTTCAACCAGAACTTTGCCCAATGTTCTCTGTGAGTTGTTGAGAGACATAGTGTCTAGAGCTATAAAGTTTCCTAAAGAGTTACCGATAGTTGTCAGGGCCCCTGCATTCCAAAGGTGAAGAGGGAGTCCCGGAAGGAGCACCCAAAGATGTCTGTAGGTAAAATAATCAGAGACTGGATTAAAGGATAGCTTCCAGCATTTGAGCATGAGGCTGCTACCACCGAAAGGCCAGTGAGAGGACAGTAAAAGAGTTGCATCAGACGGAGAGTTACAAAGAAAACATAACCAACCTTTTTTGAGGTATTGCACCGTTGGAGAGTACCCAAGGAGGGGAAGCCAAGATTTTACAATCCATCCTTCCAGAGGCTGAGGATTCAAGCTCTTATACGAGACCCTGCCTACCAGGGCGCATGTTGACATTTTGCAGAGGTCCTCCAGACCCACCCCGTCACCCAGCACCAGTCGCGCCGATTTTCTCTTTCCCTTCCAGATTTTTCGGCTGTTTCTTTTTTCTGTCGATATCTTTGGAGAAGGAGGGACAGGGGAGTTAGGTATAGAACGGTCGGAGGTTGAAAGAAAAGCTGGAGGGGAAGACGGTTCCCCAGTGAAAATAGCGGGAGAATGGTGAGCTTTTGAAAAAGTGGGAATGGAGGGAAAAAACTGTCTGTTCGATATGAGTGCGTCCACCTTTTCAAAGAGTCCTTCCTGACTCTAGTATGGATCATCGGGAGAAACCACCTGTTGGTCGGGTCGTGAGCCCATTGAGGAGATCCAGACGACCCACTGTTTTCCACTTTAGACCGGAGAAGATGGATGAAGGAAGGTGGGCCAGCGGAGTTGAAAGGGAGAGGTCACAGGTGGAAACAGAATAGAAAAAGGGGAGACAGTCCAGGAAATGTTCAAAATGTCAGATGTCTGAACTAGAGACAGAAACAGGAGAAAACCGAGGAGTCAGTGCAACAACAGAGGCAGAACCCTATGCAGCACGATATGGTGGAGCATACCGTGAACAGAAAGGGTAACACTCTAGGACAGAAAGGCTATCAGCGAATGGTAAAAAGGAGGGTCAGTATCGCCTGGTTTGTCTGGATTACCAGGGTTCGGGATCGCCATTGTCGTCCGCGCCCATCTAAGAGAGAAACCAAATCTCCAAGCATTAAAAAATTCATTGCTACCACACTTAAAATACCCATTACGACAACAGAAGTTTCAAATGTAGAAAAAGGCTCTATAGGAAACCCTGTAACTGGAAGAAAACCAGTATCAGCAGATGGATCTAGCCATCAAAGAACTGAAGGAGGATTTGAAGAAATTAATGTTCTAGCTAAACCAGAATAAAAGTAAGGACAAATGAGAAATTGTTTGGTGTACTACATGTAGGACGGAAGGACACCATAAGAACGAATGTCCAACATTCGCGTAGTATATGGAAGCGGGTATGCCAAATCCATTACCAACATGAGGACTATGGTGAGAAATTTGTAAGAAACCGGGCCACAATCCATATCACTGCCCAATCATGCAGAATACCAGACAGTTCCAAAGAGTTCATATTGCAACTTTTGCAAGACAGTGGGACACGATGACAAAGATTGTAGAACTATGGATTTGATGTGAGAGAGAGCATTAGATGCATATAGAGTGTAGGTAAAAAAGATAAAGGGGCAAGCCACACCGAAATTTAACCAAGTTCTAGCTCCATACAACACTACGCAGCAGCAATATAATACTATGCAACAACCATATAATACCGTGCAGCCATAGTACAACACATCACAACCTCACTACAATACTATGCAGTACAATTAGGCACCTCAGGAGAAAGCACTGAGAGGAGATCGAGCAGGCTACAGAGGTGGAGGACAAGTGAGAGGAGGTTTTGGAAGAGGTAGAGGACCTATGGTATGTCACAATTTCCAACAACCGAGACATTATGCAAGGGAATGTCCACTTCCACCAACAACTTGTATGTATTGTCGTGCATTGGACAATGATACAGAAGAATCTCTGACATTATTAGTAAAAGTTCAGGAAAAGAGGAACCAGAACAAACAGAATGTTTAGTGGATTTTAGCCAAAGCGAGGGATGAAGGACGAAACATTAACATAGATACCCGTAGAGGAGATAAAATAGGAAACGACGCAGTCCGACAAGAGCAATACAACACCAATGGATGAAAAAGAATGCCAAACCAAGAAATAAGTTTGATGCATAGAAGGAGAAGGAGATATTTAAGCAATCCATCCAAGAAATTCATAACGATGACAATGCATTGACTTCAACTACACAACAAAGCAAGGAAGCACCAGAGTATGAGATGCCTTCGTTATTGGATCATACCAACGAAATGTAACCCATGAGACAAGTAAGTACAATCAAAGGCTTTCTGCAATCATGTGTAAAAGTATTGAATGATGCATCATCTGTCAAAATATTGCAAAACATATTAGAAAGATGTAGCATAGATATGGAAGGAAAACTAGAACAAAAAATAGTCAATCACCTACATACAAGGAGAAGAACAAGTAGGGAGTTCATACTAAATACCAACATTGGAGATTTCAACATGGGAGATATTATACTGGATCTAGGATTTGAAGTTAATGTATTACCAAAGAAGACGTGGAAATTTATGGGAGAACCCACATTAGGATATTCACCTCTTCAACTAAAACTAGCAAACCAACACAGATTCGTACCAATTGGTAGACTGAAAGGAGTGACATTAGACCTGGATGGAGTGCACAATAAAGAATACTTTGAAGTGATCGAAATAGTGGATGACACAACACCATATCCAATGTTTCCTAGTTTGGATTGGGTGTTTGATAACTAGGCCATAATGAATTTGAATACACGAAAAATGACATTTGAGTCAGGTGAATATAGGTTCATCGCACCACTAGACCCATCAAAAGGGGAAAGGTTTGTAGAACCCACTTGCTTAGACTTAAAGGAAATCAGCTAGTTGTACTGAATAACTACACGCGATGAGGATTACGTGAACCCAGCTGCAGACGGGATACTCAGTTGGTGGAGCATTACTTCATGTGCGACATACTCAAATATTGGTTTAGAGAACTGGCAACAAAGGCTACACGAAGTTTCCATGAGAAGATGTGCATGAATAGACCGCGCAGTAAGATGGGTAGGAACAAAGATAAGGGAACCACCTAGTTTCCACGGAGTAAACGACCTAGAAGTATTCTTGGCACAGTACGAGGATGAAATTTTATAGAACCAAAGACTCTTAGCACTTGATATAGCACTCAAGTCCACACCTGCAAGATGGTGGGGTGCACATAAAGAGACAATCATAGATTGGTACCAATGTAAGTGGTTACTACACATAAGGTTCGATGCATAATAGAAAAACAACCAAAAATAGAAGTATGATGGATAGAGGGCACCAACGGAACACTTGGAGAAGTGCAGAACATTGTGGAAAATGATACCCCCTTAGGAATGGCCTCATCATTTCATACATACTATAGAGAGCATACAAGCGAATTGGTACACATACCCAGAATTTCACAAAGGAACTGTTAGTTGGACGAGATTGCAACAGAATTTTACAGTCACTTTCTCATTCGAGCATGAGAACCCCAACATAGATGCAGCTCTTAAACATATAAGAGGGGTGATATTCATTAAGGAAACAGAAGTCAAACTCATAATAGAAGAACAACAACGGAATAGATAGACAGTCAAAGAACTATTGTCATGTTACCATGTGTAGGAGGAAGCACCAAATGAAGATGATCTGAGCGATATTCAGATCGAGGAAGCGGAAGGAGAAAGAGAAGTGGAAGGTCCACCTATAGAATGAGAAGCCATTGCAGCACTGATCAAGGTGAAGAAAGTCAACATTGGGACAGTTAAGAATCCCTAAATGTCCAATATTGGAGATTACTAGGATGAGCAAATAGTAGAAAGCATAACAGAGTTACTGCGCGAATACAACAACCTGTTTCCCAGAAAATTTACAGAGATGAAGGGTATAGAAGGAGATCTAGGAGAAATGAAGATACCACTCAGAGAAGAAGCAAGACTGATTAGACAATGACCATATAGATTGAACCTGATATATAAGAAGAAAGCCAAAGCTGAGATCGACGGGATGCTCGAAGTTGGAATCATAGAACCAGT
The DNA here is from genome assembly GCA_000966675.3 of Picea glauca. Taxonomy (NCBI): domain Eukaryota; kingdom Viridiplantae; phylum Streptophyta; class Pinopsida; order Pinales; family Pinaceae; genus Picea; species Picea glauca. The sequence goes on from JZKD02S2118028.1 coordinate 629,952, forward strand.
GGAAGAATCGGAATGGATAAGCCCAATGGTAGGTTAGGAGAAAGAAAAAGGAGGGATGAGGATATGCATCAACTTGAGGAAGTTGAATGATGCATTCCTACATGACTTGTTCCCTACACCTTTCACGGATGAAGTGTTGGAGAACATAGGAGGACACGAAGTTTCCTCATTCACTGATGGTTTCTCAAGCTACCACCAGATCAAGATAGTACATGAAGACAGATACAAGACCATGTTTTCTATAGAATGAGGATCCTACCAGTACACAGTCATGCCATTTGGACTAAAGAATGCACCAACAATATTTTCCAGAGTAGTCATTGTCGCGTTTAAGGAATTCATCCATTAGTTTCTAGAGGTATACTTGGATGATTGGACCATCTATAGTTTGTTGAAATACCATGTAGAGGTATTATGGATGATGTTAGAAATATGCAGGCAATGCCAGATATCATTAAACATCAAGAAATTCATATTCAGAACACTGTTTGGGATACTATTGGGCCATATAGTATGCAAACAAGGCTTACTAGTAGATCCTACAAAGATTGTAGTAGTTGTTAACTTGCCACCACCAAAAACAGTCTGTCAACTAAGAGAGACATTGGGACACAGGATACTATAGAAAGTTTATCAAAGGATATGCGCAGATTACTGCTCCAATGGAGAAACTGTTAAGAAAGGATACAAAGTTTCAGTGGTACGAAGATTGTCAACACGATCTAGATACGTTGAAAGAAAAGATGGTCACCGTGCCAATACTAGTATTTCCAGACTGGGAAAAGACATTCCACATACATGTAGATGCATCAGCCATAACACTTGGAACTATCTTGGTGCAGCCAAGAGCGGGACATTTGTATCACCCATTAGCATTTGCAAGAAGAAAGATATCAGAATCAGAACAGAACTATAACACCACATAGAGGTAAGGCCTAGCTATGGTCTATGCACTATAGAAGTTCAGACATTACTTATTGGGAAAACTCTTTAAGATGTTCACATATAACTCAGCCCTTAAATACCTATTCAACAAGCTAGTGTTGATGGGGAGAATATGTTGATGGTTACTATTGTTTCAAGAATTTGATTTTGAAGTAATAGTCAAGCCAGGAAAATTGAATGCATGACCTGACCACCTATCAAGGGTCACAAACGGGGAAGAACCTACGAATTTAGAGGACAACTTCCCAGACACATTGCAATTTGCAATCCAAATTGCTAATGAATACTTTACATATATCATTCAGTACTTGAGCACAGGTACTACGTCGCTGGAATATAACACCATGGAGAAGAAAAACCTGGTAGTTTGGGCTACAGACTATCAATTGATTGCATGACACTTATACAAAATGGGTGCAGATAGCATCTTGCAAAGATATGTGTTGGAACACATAATACCAAGAGTGTTAGTATATGCCCATGAGGGAATAGTAGGAGGACATTACGTAGGCAAAGCTACAACGCAGAAGGTATTTCACGTAGGACTATGGTGGTCGACCATTCACAGAGACTCAAAGGAGTACTGCCAGAGATGCGACATTTGTCAAAGGGTTGGAAAACCCAATAGAATGGACGAGATGCCATTATTACCATAGATAACATTGTAGGCATTTGATAAATGGGCAATAGAATTTGTGGGACCAATCAACCCACCAACAAAAATACCAAGAGCAAGGTACATTATCACCGTGACAAAATACCTAACAAGATGGGTGGAAGCAGCACCAATGAACAATTACAGCGCAGAAATAGCAACACACTTCCTATTTGAACAAGTAATCACTAGATTTGGGTGCCCAAGAGTTTTGATGAGAAACCAAGGAACACACTTCATTAATCGCACTATCAACGCTATGACTGAAGTGTTTGAATTCTATCATCAGAAGAGCACACCATATCACCCACAGGAAAATGGCACAGTAGAAGCATTTAACAAAATCATCAAGAATGCACTGACTAAGATCTATAATGTCAACATGGATGATTGGGACCTCAAAATACCAATAGTATTGTGGGCCTACAAGACCACATGCAATAAGTTGACAGGGCACATGCCATTTAAACTGGTATATGGCCAAGAAGCAGTGATGCCATTAGAACTTATGGTACCCAGTTTGTGTGTAGCAGCAATTACACACATGACAGAATGAGTTGCAATACAGGAGAGACTGAATCAATTTCTGACCATGGAGGAAGATCATATCCTAGCAAGGTTCCACCAACAAGTTCAGAAAGCAAGGGAAAAATCCTAGCATGATAGACACATCAAGTAGAAAACTTTTAAGGAAGGAGACTTATTGTTGATGTATGACAACAAATCCATTCAGCACCTACGAAAACTTAGAATGCACTGGTTAGGACTGTATGAAGTAAAAATTGTTACAGATGGGGGATTTGTATAATTGAAAGACTAAGTAGGTGCAAAACTCAAAGGGATGATCAACGGGAGCCGACTGAAGTTGTACAAGGACCGTCGACCACCCACAACTTGAAAAGTCACCGCACAGTAAACACACACACACACACACACACAGGATATTGAATGGTACCAACATAGGTACATTACGTCAAAAGGAGAAGGAGCAGGCACTGTTAGGGACCTAACCCCTCAAGTAGGTAGAACAATATATTTAGAGGTAATAAAGGTCAATATTAATAAGGCCTTTCAATAAGGTAGAATAAGTCGAATGTAAGAAGACTTAATAGAAGCCTCCTCTTATAGAAGGATCTTCCTCTAGATGGTTATTTTGATAGACATATTTAGTATAAATAGGAGTCGAGGGTATGAGATCCCTAGCTTGGATATTATTGTAATAGATCTCTGCTCAACTGGAGGTTTCCCCCTTGAAGAGGCAAGTGAACATTTCTCTCAGAATCAAAGTTCTCTTTCTGGTGTTATTCTGATATCATTTCAGTGTTATTGTGGTGTTGTTCTGGTTATATTGTTGTTTATATGCCATTTCTATCATTTTATTTTAGTTCTACATACTTTTTATATCTGAAATATTACAAGTGGTATCATAGCACTTTTCTCAGTAGAAAATTGTGGGTTAATTTTTTTCAGGGTAGAGACGTATTTCGGCGTCTTTAAGCTATAGAGATCTGTCGTTACATGCATAAACCCACAGTTGAGGAATTCATACATGCAGGAAATACAAGTGGTTCTTAAGCGCACATTTTTTGGCCACCCTTGTAATTCCTGTTGGTACCCCTTCAAGTGTTAGCACATCAGACAACACATGTATACGGATCGACCTAGATTTCATGAAGCCCTCTTTAGATAAACTAATCGGTCACCTGACTGTTATAGTGTCACTGAGAACAACACTTGGGAAGATACTCTCTAGTACTTGGGTAGTCGGGTAGTACAGCTAAGGGCATAGTCTAGCCTCCTTAGTTGGTGCCCTGAGATATTGGGTCGAGTACTACTATTGTACCTCGCACGTATATCAGAGATCTATAGCATAAGGAAAACCCTTGTTTGTAGAACCCTTGAATACCTAACCCTTGGGGATGGAAACAAAACATAAAACAGACAAGATCTATTGCTGTGCAACTGTGTTCGAGTTGCTAAATCAGTACACATTTCTTCTTGATTAATAATTTCGGCATTTCATCACTGTAGTATTCTTCAGACCGGAGTATAACTCCACAGGTGTAAAAAAGAAAAAATATGGAAATTTTTGCACCATTATTTGATACCTATTCCATTAGATTTATCTCTTCGCCCTTATCACATTCATACCTATCATTTTTCATCAAAATTTCTGACCCCACCCCACCTTTTTCGGTTCCCTCATCATCATGGCCCATACACGTAGCCAAGACTTGGAAGCTTGCTTCAATACCTTGCAATCTAATTTCACAGAGACCCAACAAGAAGTGAGACAGCTTAGTGCCAATATTGCCACTATCAATCAAAATATGCATTCCTCCATCACCGCATCAATCACCGAACTCAAAGAAGACCTCAAACAATACACGACTACCCAGCTTGAATCTGTTGTTTTGATGATCTGCACCAAGCTGCATATCCCTGCAGATCCCCCTTTATTTGACCCACCTTTGCATATTGAAGCTGAAACTTTCTCTCATTCCCATAATTTTCAGCCCCATCACTTTCAGCGTGACCTACGCCTTCCACAGGTGGATGTGACCAAATTTGATGGCTCAGATCCCACCGATTAGGTAACTCAAATGCAACATTATTTCTCTTTGTATGGCATTACATATGATTTAGCCAAACTCTGGTATGATGTTCTCCATCTAGATCAAGAACGTTGGCAATGGAAAAAAATTGTCCATCAAGGGTATGTTGCTTAGACACACTTTGTGGCAGATCTTTATGAACACTTTGACAATGAAACCAACTATTTAGGCCATTTGACAAAGTTGAAACAATCTAGAATAGTGGAAGACTTTATAGCTTCTTTTGAGCGACTGGATTTTTGTACAAAGGGCATGTCTGATGTTTTTTTCCGAGAATGTTTTCTAGTGGCCTCAAGGATGAGATTTGTTCCCATGTCCTCATGGCTCAGCCTCAGAGTTGGGTGGAGGCTACTAAAAGAGCTAAGGAAGCACAACATATTGTCTCTTCTCAAAACTGAAAACCCTCCTTTATTCCTCACACTAAACCAGTAAATCCCACTACTCCTTCTGCTCCACTAAAGATCCAAAAATTGACTAGGGATGAAATGGTTGAACGCCAACTCAAAGGACTTTGTTATAATTGTGATGACAAATATTTTCTGGGCCACAAGTGTAAGGAACAAAATATTTTTATGGCCATCTCAGAGGATATTTCAGAATAGGATGTTGAAACTCCCCTTGTGTCCGAGTCATCTGAACCCACTGACATAACCCCTCCCTTAGACCATCCTGAAGTAGAACTGTTCATTTCCATTAATTCTCTCACTGGATTCTCTTCTCCCTAAACCCTCAATCTAATTGGTTACATAAAGCATAGGAAGGTCATCATTCTTGTTGATAGTGGAAGCACCCATAATTTTATTCATCACCGAATTGCCCAAGAAACTCATTGCTATATCCATGCAGTCAATAATTTCCAAATCATGATTTCCAATGGCAGCTCCATGAAATGTGGAGGGCGTTATGAAAATGTGTGTCTCCAAATTGGTGACTACAACCTGAAATCTCATATGTTTGCTATCAACATGGTTGATTGTGACATTGTGTTGGGTACAGACTGGATAAGGACTTTGGGTCCCATTCTCATGGATTTTAAGGAATTAACCATGCAATTCGACCAAAAGGGCCAACAATATAAGTTCCAAGGCATCATTCTTGGTTCACCTGAGATCATTAGTTCCCATCGCATGGAAAATCTGCTAAAAAAAGGTCATTATGGCGTTGTTTCCCAACTCCATGCCATACAAGCAACTGAGACACCCTCTGTGCCACAAGACCTCCAATACATCCTCTCTAAACATCAATTGGTCTTTTCCACTCTCGAGGGACTCCCTCCTTCCCGTGGTGTTCATTATCATTCCATTTCCCTTGTACCAAGTAGCCTTCCTTCCAATATCTGTCCTTATCGTCACCCCTTTTCCTAAAAAAATGAAATTGAGAAAATGGTTCAAGAACTGCTTCACACAGGTGTTATCACCCTAGTACGAGTCCCTACTCTTCTCATGTGGTCATGGTCCTGAAGAAAGAAGGTTCTTGGTGCATGTGTCTTGACTTTCACGCCCTCAACAAACTCACCATTAAGGAGAAATTTCTCATTCCTATCATTGATGACCTCTTGGATGAATTGAGTGGCAGCCAGTTCTTTACTAAACTTGATCTTCTTTCTGGCTACCACCAAATATGTATGAAAGAGGCAAACATTCCTAAGACTACCTTTAGAACTCATGAGGGCCACTATGAGTTTTTTTTCATGCCCTTTGGCTTGCTTAATTCCCTCTCCACCTTCCAAAGCCTCATGAATCATGTCTTCCGTCCTTTTCTCCGTCATTTTGTCTTAGTTTTCTTTGATGATATCCTCATCTATAGCAAAACCTAGATAGACCATATTGCTCATGTGGATCGAGTTCTCCATCTACTCTCTCAACACCAACTTTTCCTGAAACATTCTAAATGTTCTTTTGGCGCCTCTCAAGTCAAGTACTTGGGTCATATTGTTGGAAAGGATGGCATCAGGGTGGATCTTAAAATATTGAAGCTATGGAAGACTGGCCTCACCCAAAGAATCTCAAAATCTTGCGTGTATTTCTAGGCTTAATATGTTATTATCGCAAGTTTGTTAATAATTATGGAAAGATTGTGACACCTCTCACTGCACTCTTTAAAAGGAATTCTTTCACTTACACTCCAGTAGCTGCTCAGGATTTTCAAACCTTGAATATGGCCATGTGCACCACTCCAGTCCTGGCCCTTCCTGATTTCATAAATACCTTTGTCCTAGAATGTGATGCTTCAGGGAAAGGAATTGGCGTTGTCCTTATGCAAGAGGGTCGGCCTTTGGCCTTTACCAACAAATAACTATCTGAACTAAATTTGGCAAATCAATCTATGAAAATAAAATTTTGTCTATTATGCATGTCATTGATCTTTGTCACCCTTATCTATTGGGACAATGCTTCCAAATTAAGACATATCATCAAAGCCTCAAGTATTTTCTGGAAAAATGCATTTCCTCCCCAGAGAAACAAAAATGGGTGACTAAGCTCTTTGGATATGATTATGAGATCATTTACAAGAAAGGAAAAGACAATGTGGTTGTGGATGCACTTTCCCAAAAATATGAAGATGAAGGATCCCTTTTTTCTCTCTCCTTCATTGTATCATGTTGGCTCCAAGCCATTTGCCAGGAATGGCTACACGATCCCAAAAGTTTGCATCTAATACAACAATTGCAATCCAATTCTCCATTTTCCCCAGGGTACTCTTGGCTCCATGATGAGACTCAATACAAAGGTCATTTGTGTTTAAGTAAACAGTCAAAACTCAAATCCACGGTACTTTTTGAGCTTCATGCTACACCCACAGTTGGGCACTCCGGGTTTACCAAAACCTATGAAAGGGTCAAACATTATTTTTTCTGGGATGGTATGAAACAAGACGTTCGTAATTTTTTAGTTGAATGTGATGTGTGTCAACGCAACAAGGGATAAATAGTCAAATCTCCTATCACACTACAACCGCTTACGATTCCACCTGCTATTTGGAGGGATATCTCTATGTATTTTAATACAGGCTTAGCTAAATCAGGAAATAAATCAGTCATCATGGTGGTAGTGGACCGCCTTTCCAAGTATTCTCATTTCTGTGCTCTTCAACACCCATTTACAACATCCACTGTGGCTCAACATTTTATGGATCAGGTCTTCAAGATTCATGGCATGCCACATTATATTGTTTCTGATCACAACCCAACTTTCACCAGCAATTTTTGGCAAGAATTGTTCAAGCTACAAGGCACCCAATTGCATCTCAGTACAACTTATCATCCCCAGACTGATGGTCAAACTAAATTTGTCAACAAGTGTTTGGGAACATATTTGAGGTGTTTTGCATCGGAAAATCAAAATTAGTGGGCTCAATGGTTACCCCTAGCTGAATGGTGGTACAACACTTCATACCATACAACTACCTGCATGACTCCTTTTGAAGCAGTATATGGACAAACGCCACCTTCAGTTCTCTCATATTCACTAGATGTCTCAAAGGTCCTGGTGGTTGAACAAATGCTTACAATTTGAGAGGCTATTCTCCGTACCCTCAAAGAGAATTTGTTCATCGCCCATAATCGGATAAAGCAATAAGAAGATCAAGGTCGCTCTGAACATCAATTTATAGAAGGGAATTAAGTGTTTCTTCGAATGCAACCTTACAAGAAAAATTCCCTCAAGGCAGACCATTGTCAGAAGATGGCATCCAAATTTTATGGTCCTTATACCGTTCTCAAGTGTGTGGGATAGGTGGCATGTCAGTTAGCTTTTCCCAATAATTCTAAGCTACATCCTATTTTTCATGTTTCATGCTTAAAGAAGGTGATTGGAACTAAGTGCCAAACTCAAACCAACCTTCCCGAGTTGGACAAAGAAGGATCCATTTGGCTACAACCACAAGAAGTTTTGGACCAGCGTGAGCACTGCCTACATCATCGAACCATCAAGGAAGAGTTAGTCCAGTGGAAAGATACAACTCCAGCAGATGCCACTTGGGAACTAGCTACCATTCTGCAACAATTTCCACATCTCAAACCTTGAGGATGAGGTTGTTTTAAAGGGGGAGGACATGTTAGGGACCTAACCCCTCAAGTAAGTAGAACAATATATTTGGAGGTAATAAAGGTCAATATTAATAAGTCTTTTCAATAAGGTAGAATAAGTCGAATGTAAGAAGACCTAATAGAAGCTTTTGCTTCTAGAAGGATCTTCCTCTAGATGGTTCTTTTGATAGACATATTTAGTATAAATAGGAGTCGAGGTTATGAGAAACCTAGCTTGGATATTATTGCAATATAGCTCCACTCGACTGGAGGTTTCCCCCTCGAAGAGGCAAGTGAACATTGCTCTCAGAATCAAAGTGCTCTTTCTAGTGTTATTCTGATATCATTTCAGTGTTATTGTGGTGTTGTTCTGGTTATATTATTGTTTGTCTACCATTTCTAGCATTTTATTTCTGTTTTGCATACTCTTTATATCTGGAATATTACATGCACACTTAGCAATACAAACCCAGTGAGGACAAGACCAACAGACATGTCAAAATGGAAACAAGGGGGAAAAATAACGATGACAAAAGTAGTACGAAACGACGAAGGCATGCCAAATTGAATGTCGAAAAGGACCGATGGGATGCCACATTAATCACGCCAACTCGATACAGTGAGGGAGAGTAATTTCAAGTATGAAGGAACCATAGGTTCATTGAATCCGTCATAAAGGTGGTGTCTTAGAAAAGTTTCATACGATGCCCATACAACACAAGGATGCAAGAGAAAAGAGCCTATTGTGAAAATAGAGGAGATAGATAGAGAGAGAGAGAGAGGGAGAATATGAAGCACAGAGTGAAGTTCACAGAGGTTGCAAAAGCTAATGAGGTCGACGAAAGACCAGATTTTCCACCATGGCACCACCAAAACAATCAGAGCCGAGCTAGACTTCCAGACACTCCTAAGTTAGAACCAAGGCACAGTTACAATCGTAGGAAAGAGAACAACAACCACTAGATATCGTCAATGTCAACGAAATCCCTTCACTAGATACAACATCGATGAACCCCACACCCATGGGAGAAGAATCCCAACATCCAGCACCTAAGGGCATGAATGTGGATATGCTGGCAGAAGAATAGGATCAACAGAACCAGGGCACAGGAACCCTGAAGGAGGTGCAACCAGAGAACCCTGAAGGAGCTCCGAGATTCAATTGGATGACTACAAATCAGGAAGCAATAGTTTCACCAGATGAATCTCAAACAACCGTGTCAGACCACCCATAAGAAGGAGCAATAGAAGATGTCACAGGTTGGCCATAATTGTATGTTGAGGTACGACCTACGAAGGCTGGAACCTCAATGTATCGACTACCACAAAAGGACAAGTAGCAGGTACCTAGTGTTACATGAAAATCCCCCTGTGGATAGGTGGATTCCCTCTTGGATCCTAGACCTTTAAGATCAAGACAGAAAGGTGTTAAATTTGGTCACTGGCATCCCTTTAAACCTAGCTAAGCTAATCTATAGAGAAGAGGAAGAAGATGTACCTTTTTACGCTGTTTGTTCTCGCCTAGTCCAAGTTGAGCTCTGATCCCCAAGGTCTTCAACAAGTCTTGCAATCCAATCAAAGACAAAGCATGCTTCCTATTCTACTTTTATTAGTTTGAAACTAGATCTATCCATTAAAGACAAGTTTTATGTAGGTATACACAATCTTGAAGGAAACAGGCCAAGCACATGTATTAATGAGTACTCAATAGAGATACTTATAGACTTTTGATGAAACTGTAGTAGCCTCTTCCAGTTCTCCTTGTCCAACCCCTTACTCAAATGATCCACAAAAAAAATGACTATGCTTCACTGATTATCTCCCTTATGAGATCATAATTTTGATGCCTTCAATGTCTCTCCTCTTTACCATGAGGAGGCCTCCTTATATAGGCTTGGAGAGGCCTAACCACCTTAGAGATTCTTGGGATAGGTTGAAGATCTTTCTCCATCAGTTGTGGATCCTCCCTAAGATCCATCCTTGACCTTAGATTCGAATCAAACTAACTTTAGAGATAAGGGGGATCTTCCCCTAATTTTCTCAACAACATAACACTCCCCGAGAATGGTGCATAGAGCGCTACAACACTCCCCCAAAGGAGGGAAAGGAGTGCTAGCACTCCCTGCTAGTGGGTAGGGGAGTGTTGCCCTTAAAAATTCATTTTTTAGTGGCCTTTCTCAAGGAAAAGGAATTGTACTCTTTGTCAAATGATTTCTCCTTATTTAACCAGTCTTTGAGGGTGTCTTCAAGTGTTCCTTGTGATGTTGTTTGAGACACGACATAGGCAAGATGACAGTATGATGTTTGTGACACTTGTGACACTTGCTGCCAAAATGTGACACTTGTAATGATGACAATAGGTCATCATTGAAGTGAGTAATTTTGATGTGTAACACCTAGGTCACCACACAAGAAACCTATCGCAACCATTTTTTGTTGCGGATACCATAAGGGGTACAGGTGAAATCAGACTTGCTAGGTTGTGTTGAGAAGCCAAAATACTTGGACCATAATGTAACAAACATGGAAAAGTTCCCGGAGTTCGCAAATAAAGTCTACCTGTAGATTGTGGGTTTGGATAAATTTGGGGAACCAATTAATCAACCACTCCAGTGGGCAACGGGATTGGAAAAAATGGGGATTTTAGGTCTGCTAGAGATACCACACTTCGGTAGAGGACAATACGCAAACAATTGCATCAAACAATTGATGGAAACCACACATGGCGGGGATATATGGTTGGACAAGCTCATCACTATAGACGTAGAGCTCATTGCGGACATTATAGGGTTGCCATCCTGGGGCATGGATCCCGCACAATTTATCAATGACAAAACAAAGGATAAAGCACTCATAGAAGAGATGAAAAAAAAATTCGACACTGACAGGTGGGCACAAGGAATCATCATCAAAAGTATCAATGATGTCGTGACACAAATGGCCACCAAAATCACGGCTTTCAAGTTGCTAATAAAATTCCGCGAGGAAGTCCCAGCGAGGTTCGTCGCAGTTGCAACACAATGTGTTGAGGGCACCACAGTTAGCTGGGGCCCTTATCTTTTGAATATGTTTCTGGATGACTGCAAGGATGCACAGGATATGGGAACATAATTTCACTATTCATGGCTACTCATGTTGATAACCATCATAGGATGGAAGGAACCGAATTACACATTTTTTCGCCACTAGACCCAGGCTAAATCATGGAGTGAGATATTTATCACTTGGCATCGTGTCAAACTCCAATCACGGGAAGATGAATGCAGCGGTATTCGAGGTATACCTTCGCGAACTACATGATACCATCGCTAATGTATGAAGGATAACACCACAGGCTGTGCCATACTATCGAGACATAGCTAACTTCAAGGCCACTCGACATGCGATGTGGATCTAAGAACGAAACGACCCCAACAAACAGTGGCTATAATTGCGCTACTAAATCATGGAGGGAGACATTGCAATGGTTATCAAATATTGGAAAGATGACTAGAAGATCCTAGTCCTCACCCAAGACTTACCTACAAGGACAATGGAAGAGGAGGCAGGGCAGGAAGAGACATAGCCTCAGGAAGTCCCAGTGCCCAAGAAACAAAGGACAGGCCAGACCAAAACAAAGTAGACGAACGAAGGGACATCTAAGATGGGGACCCAGAAGAGGAAGAAGAATAATACACAGCCGACCAAAACAACAGAAATAGGCTGAGGCAGCGTAGGGGAATACACCAAGTCCCAACCCACAAGAAGCAGGCCTAACTAAGAGACCAACTACTCAAATGGGGGGTGCGTGCAAGAAGATGAAGGCGCAAAGAACACCTCCAGAATACACTATCATAGAGGATGATGCAGAAATGATAGCCCAAATGGTTCAGGATTGTACAACCGGGGATTTTGAGAATGTTGTGCACCATATAGACAAAATTCAAAAGGATCTGACAGACATGCAGCAATTCCTCAAGCGGATTGGGGAAGCGCAGGCAGCGAGCAACAACATAGGAAAAGGGCCATCAACATCACAGACAGGAGAATACCTAGAAGTAGGTGACGAGATACAATCCACACAATACCACAGCCGAGTGCAACATTCCACATTACACCTAGCATGTTTTGCATGGATGAGATCATGGGTCAGACACCCCTAAAGGACTTAGCTAAACTCCAATTGGTATTGTCTTGGCTACCATCCAAAGCTTTACACAAATTACAGGTTAGCATTACCCACAAAGTACAGTCTCATGCACGCATAGACACAATTGAATTACAATAGGAAAAGAATAAACAGGACGCGCTAGAATTGATATATGATCAGGACAAGCTCAAGACCCATGAAGAGAAGGGGTGCGTGAATGGATTGGAATAGAAAGTGGCCAAAACTTATGAGAAGATTCCAAAGACCACGCGCATAGGCAATCGATCAATATTAGAAGGAGATCAAGAATCTTCGTGAGCATCTCACACCTACCACTCCACCATAGGGAAGGGAGAAAAGGAATAAAGAGGCATCAGAGTAGCTACAAGATATAGAGAAACAGGTTAGTGCAACAGCTAACTTGTTCAATAAAGCAGCACAACTTTGGATGAATCTAGAAGAGGATCAACAAGTCTAGCAGTGGGATAGGGAAGAAGAAAGGATAAGCACAACTATCTAGGACCTCAAGCAGAGACAAAAGATAATGGCCATCATGAAGCATGTCTAAGGGGCGTAGGATATGAAGAAACTACATGCATAAATCACCACTGCACAAACGTAGAAAAAGGAGCGTCAGGCACAAATGGAAACGCTTCAAGAGCGAATAGCAAAAGTCAATGCATAGGCAGAGGAAGCAAAGACATATATAGCACATACCTAGGCATAGTGTGCATGGTTTATCAGTGACAATATTTCAGTCTAGATAGTAGACACACTCAAGGAGAAGACCGTGCAGGATCGACCACAAGCAATGGATCTAAAGGAGAAGTTCCAGGCGATCACCAGGGAGATCGATGAAGCACATAGAGGTTAGGTGGCTCGGGACAAGCCACATGTCAGTGTTGGGGGCATGTTGGAAGTAGGCCAAAGCAGAAATAAAGGCGATTTTTGGAAAGAAGGCATGCACGAGGGAAGCGACAACTAGAAGGAAGAACATCATGCACACATGCATGGAAGACCTAACGATGTTAGGGTTAGGGTTTTTTAAGTGTATTGTAATGGATAGTGAACCAAGAATGTATAAATATATATACCTAGGTATCATAGAGAGATTTGGCAGAGGATAGAGCTAGCAAAGTCGGGATATAGAGATATAGAGAGATGAATACAAAGAAATAGATGCTATGTATTATTTTGTTGTATGACCTAATTTTGTAAGTTGTTGAGCTAGAGAGGATTGAGGAGGGTATATCTTGAGGGTTATATCTCAGGCTGAGGAAGCTTGTGCGATCTAGTCTGCCTCATAATAGATCTTAACCCAACTGAGAAGAGTTGTAAAGAGTGTGGAGATGTAGTTTCAGAATGACGATAATAAAAGAGCTAAAGAGCCAAATCTTTGTGGGCGTAGCTCGGGGGGTGGGGGTGAACCATGGTAAAAACTGTATTATGTGATTAAATGCATGTGTTTCTTTATTTTCTTCAATAGATATTGATATTCTAGATGAATGAGTTGTTATATTTCCTGCATAAATAGAAAATAATGGTGTATTGTGTTAATATGCTACAATAGAACTCTCAGCATACAGTTCTCAGATCTCCCACTTAATCCTAGGATGTAAACATATGCGTATTGTAGCCACCCATTAAGACTATCTCGAGTGAGACAGCGCAGTGCACCCTGTGTGTTGCGTTGCCTTTTGGTTCACCAAGAGGGCCGATAGTTTTAGAGGCTTTGTTGGAACCCCGAACAAACATGAACCCTGGGTCACTTAATACGAACTCGGATATGATATATAACTAAACCAACAATACTTACAAAAAACATATGATATTGTCTCACTATGATAGGCCACGGGGTGGTCATGTTGAGTGAGAACAATGCCCAAAGAATAGTATGAAGCATCTGTCTCGATCTCAAAGTGTTGTTGCAGGTCCAGTAATGAAAGTATTATGGCTAAGCACAAGCGTTATTTCAAATCATCGAACACTTGTTTTTGGGACGAGCCCCACACAATTTTTTTGTTACCACCACCCCTGGTTACTTGGGTGAGGGCACATGCAATATGGGAGAATCCCAACATGAACCTACGGTAGAAATTGGCAAGGCCCAAGAAGCTCTGAATATCAGTGAGTGTGGTTGGGGCTGACTAGTCACGGATGACCTGGATATTAGCTAGATCCACATGTACACCATGTTGATCAACAATGTAGCCCAGGTAGTGGACTCTGTCCATGCTGAAGGATCATTTTTCCAAGTTGGCATATAGGTTGTGTTGTCACAGGGTGTGTAGAACCTGTTGAATATGCTCCAAGTGTTCCTTTCAAGTCTTGTTGTAGATGAGGATGTCACCCAAATACACCACTACAAACATATTGGTGAATGGTCACAAGATATTGTCCATCATCCTCATGAAAGTTGTTGGAGCATTTTTCAAACCAAAGGGCATGCCCAACCATTCAAAAAGACATTCTTTTGGATTGAAGGCGGTCTTCCACACATTTGTATGTTCTATAGGGACCTGGTGGTAGAGAGAATTCAACTCGATCTTGCTAAAGTATTTGGCCCCTGTGAGCTGATCAAGGAGGTTGTTGATTCAGTGAATCAGGTACTGATTCCTAACTCTGATTTTATTCAGGTACTAGTAATCAAAGTAATCAATGCAGAGTCTATAGGTTTCGTCTTTCTTCTGTGCCAGCACAACTGGGCTCCCACAAGGTGATGAGTTGGGATGGATGTGCCCCTTGTGGAGCAGTTCTTGGATCTGTCACTTGATCTCCTAATTCTCTAATAGAGAGCGACGATAGAATGGCCCATTGGGAAGCAATGAATGGGGGGTCAGATCAATGGGATTCTTGATCTGATAGTGCAAAGGTACCCTGGTAGGTGAGGAGATTATATCTAAGTATTCTTACATGACCTTATCCACTTTCTTCTAATGTGTGGAGAGGTCAGTCATGGAGGCCCTGGATGTGGCTGGGATCTTTCGCTCATTCTGAGAGAAAATCATGAAGAAGACAAACTTCCTAGTCTGAGAGATGACCTTCCTGCATTTCTTGGTAGAGATTAAGGAAATACCACTAGGTGGGACCGCCTCGGGTATCTTGAACAATTTCTTGTTCAAAGTAATAATAACATTGCGAGGCCTAGACTCATATACAACATGACGCTTCCATAAATACAATTGGCCCAAAAGAACATTACAAACTTCAGAAGGAGAAACATCACACAATACCTTGTATTTTAAGGGCTTGTTGTCATACCACAGGCGCCATTCTTGGCTGACGTGGAGATTGCTTCCTTGGCGGAGCCATCCAATGGTGTAGGGCTGCGGTTGCGGTGTTTTCAATAAGGATAGATGCTTGACGACCTCTACTGAGATGAGGTTCTTCTGGCTACTGCTATCAACGATGAAGTGCAGTAGGGTACCCTTTATCCACATCTGTGAATGAAAAATATGTTTGCCTTCTTTTGTCTCATCTGGTTCATGGGGCTGGAGCTTGGTGGTAGCAACGGTAGCACTAGGTTCTGCATCAATGATCTATCTCCCCCTTTATGGTTCTGACTCATATTCGAAACCCACATCTGATTCAGAGGCTTTCATCTCAGCCACCAACGACTGCTTTGAATGGAAATCAACAGTGTTATGTCGAGGGCTCTTATGGAAGTCACACCACTTCCCGGTATCTTTCTTTGTCTTTTCTAGTGTCCTTATTTGCTTATCGCTTGGACTAGTTGTCCTGAGGCTATCCATATTTTCTGTGTCCTTTTTTCGGTGGGTTGGGGCCATCCTTTACATTCTTTTGATGTGATGGGTTCTCAGGCCCAAATTGTAGTGTCTTTTGTTTAAGCTTCTGCTCGATTTTGATGGCATATCGGTAGGCTTCTCCTAAGGACGAGATGTCCAGAAAATCCATTTCATCTTGGATGTATCTAAGAAGACCGGCATGATACTTTAGCACCAGATGTCGCTCAAAATATTTGATACCCAGCTTGGTGCGCAAGGTATGGAATATATTTGTGAACTTGGGCATTGCCTGGTCTCTTTCCTGTCGCAATGTGGTCCATTTTGTATACAAGTTGTCATAACTTATGATAGGGTAGTATTGTTCCTTAATATCATCCTTGAAGGACTCTCAGGTGA
>JZKD02S2118028.1:675668-697622 GCA_000966675.3 Picea glauca
ATAACATTACTAATCTAAATTACAACTAATGGCCTAAAGCCGACATAAATAGAATAACATTACTAATCTAATATGCCCCAATTAAGGGGTAATGAGCCAATATTAGGGCTTAACACGTGTATTCAAATTCATTATGGCCTAGTTATCAAACACCCAATCCAAACTAGGAAACGTTGGATATGGTGTTGTGTTATCCACTATTTCGATCACTTCAAAGTATGTTTTATTGTGCACTCCATCCAGTTCTAATGTCACTCCTTTCAGTCTACCAATTGGTAGGGCTCTGTGTTGGTTTGCTAGTTTTAGTTGAAGAGGTGAATATCCTAATGTGGGTTCTCCCATACATTTCCACGTCTTCTTTGGTAATACATTAACTTCAGATCCTAGATCCAGTATAATATCTCCCATGTTGAAATCTCCAATGTTGGTATTCATTCTGAACTCCCTACTTGTTCTTCTCCTTGTATGTAGGTGATTGACTGTTTTTTGTTCTAGTTTTCCTTCCATCTCTATGCTACATATTTCTAATATGTTTTGCAATATTTTGACAGATGATGCATCATTCAATACTTTTACACATGATTGTAGAAAGCCTTTGATTGTACTTACTTGTCTCATGGGTTACATTTCGTTGGTATGATCCAATAACGAAGGCATCTCGTACTCTGGTGCTTCCTTTCTTTGCTGTGTAGTTGAAGTCAATGCATTGTCATCGTTATGAATTTCTTGGTTGGATTTCTTAAATATCTCCTTCTCCTTTTGTGCGTCAAACTTATTTCTTGGTTTGGTATTCTTCTTCAGCCATTGGTGTTGTACTGGCTCTTGTCGGACTGCGTCGTTTCCTATTTTATCTCCTCTACGAGTTACTATGTTAATGTTCTATCCTTCATCCCTCACTTCAGCTAAAATCCACTAAACATTATGGTTGTTCTGGTTCCTCTTTTCCTGAACTTTTACTAATAATGTCAGAGATTCTTCCGTATCATTGTACGATGCGTGACAATACATACAAGTTGCTGGTGGAAGTGGGCATTCCCTTGCATAATGTCTCGATTGTTGGAAATTGTGACATACCACAGGTCCTCTACCTCTTCCAAAACCTCCTCTCACTCATCCTCCACCTCTGTAGCCTACTTGATCTCCTCTCGGTGCTTTATCCTGAGGCGCCTGATTGTACTGCATAGTATTGTAGCAAGGTTGTTTTGTGTTGTACTGTGGTTGTGCGGTATTATATGGTTGTTGCACAGTATTATACTGCTGCTACACAGTGTTGTATGGAGCTAGAACTTGGTTAAATTGTGGTGCGGCTTGCCCCTTTATATTTTTTACCTACACTCTATATGCATTTGATGCTCTCTCTCACATCAAATCCATAGTTCTACAATCTTTGTCATTGTGTCCCACTGTCTTGCAAAAGTTGCAATATGAACTCTTTGGAACTGTCTGGTATTCTGCATGATTGGGCAGTGATATGGATCATGGCCCAGTTTCTTACAGACTTCTCACCATAGTCCTCATGTTGGTAATGGATTTGGCATTCCTGCTTCCATATACTATGCGAATGTTGGACATTCGTTCTTGTGGTGTCCTTCCGTCCTACATGTATTACACCAAACAAATTATCGTTTGTCCTTACTTTTATTCTGGTTTAGCTGAAATGTTAAGCTCTTCAAATCCTCCTTCAGTTCTTTGATAGATAGATCCATCTGTTGATACTGGTTTTCTTCTAGTTACAGGGTTTCCTGTAGAGCCTCTTCCTGCGTTTGAAACTTATGTTGTCGCAATGGGTATTTTAAGTGTGGTAGCAGTGAATTGACAAACATGTGCCTATGTTGCATATCGGTCATGAGATATTTCAACTTTCCCTTCAGTCGCTTGAATCTCTGGTCAATCTCCCATACAGATTCTCCTGATTTTTGTTCAATTTAAATCATCTCGTTCATGTACTGATCTTCTGAACTTTGCTTCTGGAAATCATTTATCAACAATTTTTTGATGTCGACAATCGTTCTAGTTGTCCCTGCTAGATTGTTTGTAGCTAAACTCATGTACCAATCCAGTGCACAATCCCTTATTGTAATTGCTAGTTGTTCCTGTTTATTATCTTCATCTGTGATCTATTTTTCTTCCCATATCTTCTCAAAGATGAACATATGCTTTTTCGGGTCCTATGACACTTCTCCTTTAAATTCTGGTAACTTAATGGTGGGATCATGTCTTACCATTCAAAACGATGAACTACTACCTCTAGGCAGTTTAGATACTTGACTAGTGTGACCTGAACTGGCTCCTCTAGTTGTTGTTCCTTGTGTATATGTACTTCATTCTGTCTTTCTTCTCCCAAAATTCGGTTGTCTAAACGATGGTGTTCTCTTTGGTGTATTAGTCGCACATGGGTTTATGGGTTCCACACTGACATTAATATGGATAGGATTCTTGCGTTCTCTTCCCATTCTTGGGCCTCTCGTCTTCCTCTCATATGTTGCGCATGGGATTTCCTCAATCTGCTCCATAGCCCATAGATCCTCTACCTCTTCCTTGTCACTTTCCAAGCCTTCCCTCGCAACTACGACTCTCTTCTTGGTATTCACCTTGTATTGGTAGGGTACTCCGCTATGCGTCTTTCCATCTATTTCCATGATCCACTTGATCTGGTCACCATCCATCATGATTGGGTCCAAGGTTTCCCCTTTCTTTCCCTTATCCTTTCCTCCCTTATCTGTCAGTGCTTCCCCCTTTCCCCCATGCATGTAGGGAAGTTTAGTTGTCTGAATCCATAATCATTACTCCTTTTTTGTATAGCAGTATCCTAATAGAAGTATACATCAATCTAATGTACCTTCCTCAAGGTTCGTGTAGAAACTCTTGCTCCACTGTACTATACTACTTCATTGTATCTACTGCAAACTCTGTTATAAGGCCTACCACAATACTGTCGAGCCAAAAATCTACTGCGTGGGTGAATTTGTTGTTCACCTGTTGTAACTGCTCAATTTGTACTGGGGCCCACTCTAACTGTCAGATCCGGTTCATTGTGTGGTTATCCTTCAACCTTAGTATCCACTCCTAAAATAAGTGTGGAAAATCACAGAAAAAGACTTCATGAAAATCAGTAAACACATATTTATCAAGATATTTGTGGGGTGTTACTCTAGGGTTTCTATTATCCTTTTGTGCAAACTCCAACTCTTTTTTTCTTAGCCATCTTTCGATCTCTACTTTTGTGGGATTCCACGATCTCAACATCCCATGCTAGTATCTCATTTATTTCTTCTCTTCTTTAGTATTCTCTTGATCTGCCTCCCACAGATCTTACATATCTTTTAACATATCTTCAACGTATCTCATATACTCAATCCTCCTATATTCCTACCAACGACAACAAAAGCATTCTTTGGTTTAGTTATATATCATTTTTGATTTCGTATTAAGTGACCCAGGGTTCAT
The DNA here is from genome assembly GCA_000966675.3 of Picea glauca. NCBI lineage: Eukaryota > Viridiplantae > Streptophyta > Pinopsida > Pinales > Pinaceae > Picea > Picea glauca. The sequence goes on from JZKD02S2118028.1 coordinate 679,116, forward strand.
ATTTTTTTAGGGTTCCAACAAAGCCTCTAAAACTATCGGCCCTCCTGGTGAACCAGAAGGCAACGCAAGGCACAGGGTGCACTGCACCGTCTTACCCAAGATAGTATTAATGGGTGGTTGCAATACTCATGTGTTTATAGCCTAGGATTGAGTGGGAGATCTGAGAACTGTATGTTGAGAGTTCTATTGTAGCTTATTAATGCAATACACCATTATTTTCTATTTATGCAGGAAATATAACAACTCATTCATCTAGCATATCAATATCTATTGAATACAATAAAGAAACACATGCATTCAATCACATAACATAGGTTTTACCATGGTTCACCCCCCTGGGCTACATCCACAAAGATCGGGCTCTTTATCTCTTTATTATCGTCGTTCTGAAACTACAGCGTCACGCTCTTTACAACTCTTCTCAATTGGGTTAATATCTATTATGAGGCAGACTAGACTGCACCAGGATCCTCATCCTGCGATCTAAACCTCCTCAGTCCTCTCTATCTCAACAACTTACAAAATTAGGTCATACAACAAAATATTACATAGCATTTGTTTCTTTGTATTCATCTCTCTATATCTCTATCTCGACTTTGCTAGCTCTATCCTCTTCCATCTCTGTCTATGAGACCTAGGTATCTATATTTATACATTCCTCGCTTGCTAGCCATTACAATACATTACAAAAACCCTAAACCTAATGTTGTTAGGTATTCCATGCATGCACGCGTGCTATTCTTCCTTCCAGCTGTCGCTTCCCTTGTGCATGCCTTCTTTCCCAACATCACCTTTCTTTCCACTTTGGCATGCTTCCAACAAGTACCCTACTTATGACAAAGAAATGTACTCCATTTTGAAAGCCTGCTTCCAGTGGAAACATTACATTCGTGGGAACGAGACAGTCATCCATATTGATCATAAGCCACTGCAACATGCAGACACACGGAAAATTGTAGAATGTCCGCCATCATAAGTGGTCCACATACTTGCTGCAATTCCACCTCAACATCAAGTATAAAACAGGAAGTACCAATTGAGTCACTGATTGCCTCAGTCGACCACTAGTCATGAAACTCACCATGGTGCTATACTCATGCAGCTGCAAGACCTCTGGATGGCCCCAACTCTATGAGACATAACCAAACTTCACCACGACCTACCAAATGTTGGGCGCAAAATCAGTTATCACTAATTTCCATCTTCAGGATGGGTTGTTGTGTCATCTAGGCAAAATCTGTGTTCCATCAAATGAACGAGCGAAGATGATTTGGGAATACTGCTACTGTCAGGTGGAAGGACACTTCGGCATCGAAAAGACAGTGGAAAAGATACAAAAAAATTTCTATTGGTCGAAACTTCGACCTGATGTTAGCAAGTATATCAGGTCCCTCACTGCCTATGCTATTTGCAAACCTACCACTAAGAAATAGGGCCTATACATCCCTCTGCCTAATCCTGACAGACCATGGGAATCCATCTCAATGGAATACATATCAGGCCTCCCATCCACCAAGAGGGGAGTGTTTTTGTGGTTGTTGATCCCTTTTCTAAGATGGCGATTTTGGCCGCATGGAAGAAGAGCATCACAACAAAGGCCACTACCAAGCTCTTCTTTGAATGAGTCTGGGTACATTTTGGAATCCCACAAACCATTGTCTCATATTGGAAAAATTGATTTCTCATCACATTTTGGTCGAGCCTCTGGTCACTGTTGGACAACAAGCTCACCAAATCCATGACCTTCCACCCCCAGATAGATGGACAAACCGATATCGTAAATCGAATGATCGTGCATATCCTACGCATATACAATTCTAAAAACCCCCACACATGGGATGAAATTCTTCGCTATGTTCAACATAGCTACAACCAAGCCCTACATAGATCAACTGGCCATAGCCCCTTTCAGGTGGGCTTGGGATACCAACCATTGGGTCCCATGGATATTTCATTACCCCTTGCGGCCACCTCGACCGACTCGTCACCTCATACAAATGAAGCTGACAAAGCCACCCATTTCATTGAGTAGATCCAACACATCTTCCAATAGGTTTAAGATATTCTACAAAATTCCAATGCCAAGTAAAAGAAACACCATGATCAACGGTTCCACATAAGTTTCCGGTGGGAGACAAATTTTGGTTGCACTTGCAGAAAGAAATCCTTACAGGGCCCGATCATAATATTATTGCACTCTGTTATGGATCATACACCATCACAAAGGATATGGGTGAAAATGATCTTGAGCTCAACGTTCCTCCTTTCCTTGGCCTGCACCTAGTGTTCAACATGGATCTTCTTCGACCTTATTTCCAACCATTATTGGACACCTCAGATATTGAAGAATAGTGGACACCAACAGAGCTCAACCTTGACTACATACAAAAATAATCCAATGATCATATTGTGGACACACAAGTCAAGGCTACTCGCCAACAAAGGATCCATCTTTATTGAGTTTTCGAAGTAGGGCAACTCTTGCACCAAGGCAGGTGGCTCACCCGGGTCCAAATTCAACAGAAATTTCTTGATCTTATGGGGGAACTGATTGTAATGGAGACCATTTCTTCCTAAGGGGGGAGGATTGATCCATATGGATGTCGGTGGCCTCCCACCTATTCCAACTAGCTCATTTTGGCAGTTTTCCAGTTTGGCAGTTTTTTTCCTAGTTTTCGGGTCCTTGACTTCCGAGGTCATTTTGAGGCCCTAAATAGCGTTTTTAGTTCTCGCCACAACTAGTCTATGAGAAAAGATAGATTCTGAAGAAAAAATGTGTATTCCTCGAATAAACCTTTCCAATAGGATATTGTGCACTTAAAACATAGATCATATGAAAAAGTTACGATCCTGAGAAGTTGATGTACTAACTTACCCCAATGGGGCCCACATGACTTTTGGTGCTTCATCTCCTAGGGTTAGGTTTTTGGATGTCTAGGGTTTTTATCATTCTTTTTTATTGTAAAAAATACCTTGAGAGCCTCATTGTACTCATCTTCTTGCAAATTAACGCAACCATCGCATCTCTTCTTAGAGATAAGTTGCCACCATTCCAACAAGCTTATTTTCCACTACATTTTACAGTTTCATCTTATTTCCTTATTGAATATAAACTAGTTTTACTGTATATTTGTTATTCTGTGTTAAGCATTTTTTAATCATAAGCTGTATTCATTTCGTTCTGCTCATAAAATTTGGATCAGTGGTATCAGAGCGGTCTTCTCTTTGTCGTTCTTAATGCATGTCCCCAATGGAGTCAAGGTACAAAAAATTGGGTATCGATCTTCCTTCTCTTGAGGACAAAATCTCTCGCACGCCCAAGCAACCTCTCATGGTAGTAGAAAAGAAATATGATGGGACATGATATCCTTTAAAAAATTTTCTCGAGGATGCCCTCACGCAACAGAGGAATGAGATGATGAATAGTTTTGCGCAAATCCTTCAACGACTACCAACAAGTGACACATATTCCTCAAACGGAGGCATTTCCCCCTTCAAGGTACAAATCAAATTTGATATTCCTATATTTGAAGGTCAAATAGACGTAAATGTTGTAGACAAATGGTTTAATCTACTAAAAGGGTATTTCTCTGTCCATAACTTCTCGAATAGAGAAAATATTACTTTTGCGCTCCTCAAAGTCGTTCCCCATGTCAAAGATTGGTGGGAAACTTTCTGTGAGAAAAAGGAAATAGAGGAACCCTCATTATTTATAGTTGTGGTCACCTGGGAGTCCTTCAGGGATGTTATTAAGGAACAATACTACCCTGTTGGAAGTTATGACAACCTGTATACAAAATGGACCACATTGTGGCAAGAAAGAGACCAAGCAGTGCCCGAATTCACAAATATCTTCCATACCATGCGCACCAAGATGGGTGTAAAATATTATGAGAAACATCTAGTTCTCAAGTATCACGATGGTCTGCATAGATACATCCAGGATAAAATTAAGTTTCTGGGCATCTCATCCTTAGGCATGGCCTACCAATATGTCATAAAAATTGAGCAGAAGCTTAAACAAAAGACACGACAATTTGGGCCTAGGAATCCCCCATAGAAAAAGTATGGAAAGGGAACCCCCAACCCGTTGAACAAATAAAGGAGTAAATATGGAAAGCCTTTAGAAAACTAGTCCAAGCCGCAAACAAAGAAGGACACCAAAAAGAAAAAGAAAGATATTGGGAAGTGTTGCGACTTCCATAAGAGCCCCAGGAATAACATTGTTGATTTCCACTCAAAGGAGTCGCTGGTGGCTGAAATAAAAGCCTCTGAATTAGATGTGGTTTCTGACTCCGATTCAAAACCAAAAATGGGGATACAAATCATTGACGTAGAACCTAGTGCTATCATTGCTACCACCAAGCTCTAGCCTGGTGAAGCAGATGAGCCAGAAGAAGGTGAGCGTCTTTTTCATTCATAGATGTGGGTGAAGGGTACCCCGCTACACTTCATTGTTGATAGAAATAGCCAGAAGAAACTCATCACAACAAAGGTTGTCAAGCGACTAGCCCTGCCAACAACACCGCAACCACAACCCTATACCATTGGATGGCCTCCACCAAGGAAATGATCTCCGCGTCAGCCAACAATGTCTCCTATCATACGACATCAAGCTCTTCAAAGATTAGGTATTGTGTGATTTTGATCCTCTTGAAGTTTGTAATATTCTTTTGGGCCAACCATATTTATGGAAGCGTCATGGTGTATATGAGTCTAGTCCTCATAGTGTTATTATTACTTTGAACAAGAAATTGTATAGGATACTCGAGGCAGCCCCACCTAGTGTTATTTTCTTGATCTTTGCCAAGCAATGCAGGAAGGTCATATATTAGAAAGACAAGTTTGTCTTCTTGGTGATTCGCTCTCAGAATGAGCGAAAGATCGTAGCCACATCTATGGCCTCCGCGGTCGACCTCTCTATACATTAGAAAGAAAGTGGATAAAGTCATGGAAGAATACTAAGATATCTTCTCCTCACCTATCAAGGAACCTTTTCACTGTCAGGTAAAGCATCCCATCGATCTGACCCCCGACTCACCGGTGCCCAATGGGCCAGTATACCATCATTATATGTTAGAGAATGAGGAGATCAAATGGCAGATACAAAAACTGCTCCACAAGGGGCACATCTATCCTATCTCATCGCCTTGTGGGAGCCCAATTGTGCTACTAAAGAAGAAAGACAGAACCTGGAGACTCTTCATTGATTATCAGGCTCTAAATAAAATCACAGTCAGGAACTGGTACCCGATTTGCTGAATCGATGACCTACTTCATCAACTCATAGGGGCCAAATACTTCAGCAAGATCGATCTGAAGTCTGGATACCACCAGGTCCCAATAGAACAGAAATATGTATGGAAGACTGCCTTCAAGTCAAAAGAAGGTCTTTTTGAATGGTTGGTCATGCCCATTGGTTTGACAAATGGTCCAACAAGTTTCATGAGGATGATGGAAGATATCTTGTGACCATTCACCAATAATTTTGTAGTGGTGTATTTGGATGACATCCTCATCTACAACAAGACTCGGATTCAACACTTGCTACATATTCAACAGGTTCTACACACCCTACAACAACACAAGCTATATGCCAACTTGGAAAAATACTTCTTCCGCATGGACAGGGTCCACTACCTGGGCTACATCATTGATCAACATGGTGTGCATGTGGATCTAGCCAAGATACAAGTCATTCGTGACTGGCTAGCCCCAACCACACTCACTGAGATTCAAATCTTCTTGGGCCTTGCCAATTTCTACCATAGGTTTGTGTTTGGATTCTCCCATATTGCATGGGACCTCAACCAAGTAAATAAGGGTGGTGATAATGAAAAATTTGTGTGGTTCCCATCCCAACAACCAACATTTGATGATATGAAATAATTCTTGTGCTCAACCCCAATACATTCATTACTAGACCTGGAACAACCCTTTGAGATCGAGCCAGATACTTCATACTATGTTGTGGGAGTCATTCTCACTTAGGACAACCACCCAGTGGCCTATCATAGTGAGACACTATCAGATGCTATCTGTAAGTAACCTACTTATGAAAAAGAAATAAGCTCCATTTTGCAAGCCTGGAGCTAGTGGATACATTATATTCTTGGGAAGGAGATAATCATCGACAGTGATCATAAGTCAGTGCAATTCATGAAGACACAAAGAAAATTGCAAAATGACTGCCATCAGAAGTGGTCCCCATACTTGCAACAATTCCACCTAAACATCAAGTATAAAGCAATAAGTACCAACTGAGTTGTTTCTTTCCTCAGTCGAGCACCAGTCATGATACTTACCATGGTGATAGAATATTGCAGCCACGAGACCTCTATATGGCCCCAACTCTATGAGATAGACTCGGACTTCGTCACCACCTACCAAATGTTGGGCACAAAATCAATTGTTGCTAATTTCCATCTTCAGGATGGGTTGTTGTGCCATATGGGCCATATTTGCATTCCACCAAGCGAGAAAAGATGATTTGTGAAGCCCACTACAATTGGGTGGTAGGACACTCTAGCATCGAAAATATAATGGAAATGTTGCAGAAACATTTCTACTGGCCGAAACATCGACAGGATGTGAATAAGTATATCAGAACCTGCACTGCCTGTGCTATTTCCAAACTGACCGTTAAGAAACAAAGCCTATACACCCCTCTAAGTACTCCTGACAAGCCATGGGAATCCATCTCAATGGACTACATTTCAAGCCTCCTGTCCACCAATAGGGGAAATGACTATGTTTTTGTGGTTGTTGATCGCTTTTCTAAGATGGTGATTATGGCCGCCTGGAAGAAGAGCATCACAATAGAGGTCACTGCTAAGCTCTTCTTTGAATGAGTCTGGGTAAATTTTGGAATCCCACAAACCATTGTATCAGATCAGGAGAGTCGGTTTCTCAGTACATTTTGGTCAAACCTTTGGTCACTCCTGGACACCAAGCCCACCAAATCCATGACCTTCCACCCCTAGACAGATGGAAAAATTGAGGTTGTAAATTGAATGATCATGTATATCCTGCTCATGTACAATTCCAAGCACCCCTGCACATTATATGAGAGTCTTCCCTATGTTCAGTACAACTACAATCGAGCCCTAAATAACTCAGCCGACCATAACCCCTTTCAGGTGGGCTTGGGATTCCAACCATTGGGTCCCATGGATATTGTACTACCCTTTGCGGCCACCCCAACCGACTCGTCACTTTCTCCAACTGAAGTTGAAAAATCCACTTGGTTCATTGAGTGGATCCAACACATCCATCAACAGGGTCAAGATATTTTACAGAAGTCCAATGCCAAGTACAAGCAACGCCATGATCAACATCGAGTGCCATATAAGTTTTTGGTGGGAGACAAATTTTGGTTGCACTTGCAGAAATAACACCTTACAGGGACCCATTAGAAGATTCTCCCACTCCTTTATGGACCGCACACCATTACTAAGGTTTTGGGTGACAATTCATTTGAGCTCAACATTCCTCCTTTCCATGGCCTACACCCAATTTTCAACGTGGCTCTCCTTCGGGCTTATTTCCCACCAATATTGGAAACCTCAGAGATAGCATAACAATTGACACCAACATAGATCAACCTCGACTGCAAACAAAAAGAATCCAATGATCATATTGTGGACACATAGGTCAAGGGCACTCGTCATCAAAGGATCCAACTTTATCGAGTTGTCAAAGCAGGGAAACTCCTGCACCAAGGCAAGTGGCTCACCCGGGGCCAAATTCGGAAAATATTTCCTCATCTGATGGGGGAAATCAACCCAATGGAGACCATTAATTCCTAAGGGGGGATGATTGATCCATATGTATTTAAGTGGCCTCCCACCTATTCCAACTGGCTCATTTTAGCAGTTTTCCAGTTTGGCATATTGTTTCCTGGTTTTTGGGTCCCTGACTTTTGGGGCCATTTTGAGGCCCTAAACAACGTTTTTAGCACTAGCCACAGTTATCCTGTTGAGAATTTTAGAGTCTGACGACAACATGTGTAGTCCTCGAATAGATCTTTCCAACGGGCTATCGTGCGCCATAATGGAGATCTTTTTTAAAAGTTACGACCCTAAGAAGTTGATGTACTAACTTATCCCAATGGGGCCCACATGACTTTTGGCGTTTCATCTCCCAACGTTAGGTTTTTGGATGTCTAGGTTTTTTCTCAATCCTATTTATTGTAAAAATTCCTTGAGAGCCTCATTGTACACAACTTCTTTCGAATGAGCACAACCGTCACATATCTTCTCAAAGATAAGCCACCACCATTCCAACAAGCTTGTTTTCCGCTGCATTTTACAGTTTCATCTTATTTCCTTATTGAATAGAAACCAATTTTACTGCATATATGTTATTCTGTGTTAAGAATATTTTAATAATAATCTATATTCATTTCATTTTTCTCATAAAATATGGATCAATGGTATCAAAGCAGTCTCCTCCTTGGAGTTCTTAATGCATGTCCCCAACGAGGTCAGGGTACAAAGAATTGGGTCTGGAGCTTGTGTCTCTTGAGGACAAAATATCTCGCACACCCAAGCAACGTCTCATGGTGGGAGAAAATAAATATGATGGGATAGGAGATCCTTTTAAAATTTTGCTCGAGGAATCCCTCACGCAACAAAGGAATGAGATGATGGATAGTTTTGTGCAAATGCTTTGACAACTACCAACAAGCAATGCATCTTCCTCAAACGGAGACGTTGCCCCCTTCAAGATACAAATCAACTTTTATATTCCTATATTTCAAGGTCAGATAGATGAAGATGTTGTAGACAAATGGTTGAATCTACTAGAAGGATATTTCTCTGTACATAACTTAGAGAAAAGATTACTTTTTCACTCCTTGAAATCGTTCCCAATGTCAAAGATTGGTGGGAAATTTTTTGTGAGAAAAAGTAAACAAAGGAACCCTCATTATTTATAGTCATGGTCACTTGGGAGTCCTTTAGGGATGATATTAAGGAACAATACTACCCTGTCAGAAGTTATGATGACCTGTATACAAAATGGACCACACTGCAGTAAGAAAGAGATCAAGCAGTGTCTGAGTTTAAAAATATCTTCCATACATTGCGCATCAAGTTGGGTATCAAATATTTGGAGCGAAAACTGGTGCTCAAGTATCATGGAGGTCTGCATAGATACGTTCATGCCAAAATGTATTTTTCGGACATCTCATCCTTAGGCATGGCCCACTGATATTTTGTCAAAATTGAGCATAAGCTTAAACAAAAGACGCGACAATTTGGGCCTGGGAACCCCTCACAACAAAAGAAAGGAAAGGGAGACCCCAACCCGTAGAAAAAAGGACAGAGAAAATATGGACATCCTCAAGATAATTGTTCCAAGCTGCAAGAAAAGGAAACCAGAAAGACAAAGAAAGATATTGGGAAGTGGTGCGACTTCCATAAGAGCCCCTCACATAACATTGTTGATTGCCTCTCAAAGTAGTCGATGGTGGCTAATATAAAATTCTCTGAATCAGATATGGGCTTCAACTCTGAGTCAGAACTAGAGAGGGGGATACATATCATTGACACAGAACACAATGCTACTGCTTCTACCACCAAGCTCTAGCCCAGTGAACCATATGAGCTAGAAGAAGGTGAGCACCTTTTTCATTCATCGATGTGGGTGAAGGGTACCCCACTGCACTTCATCATTGATAGCTATAGCCAGAAGAACCTCATCCCAGCAGAGGTCGTCAAGTGGCTAGCCCCGTCGACAACACCACAACCACAACCCTACACCATTGGATGGATCTGCCAAGGAATTGATCTCTCTGTAAACCAATAATGTCGCATGTCATACAACATCAAGCCTTTAAGAGACGAGGTATTTTGTTATGTTTCTCCTCTTGAAGTTTGTAATGTTCTTTTGGGCCAACCATATTTATGGAAGCGTCATGTTGTATATGAGTCTAGGCCTCACAATTTTATTATTACTTTGAACAAGAAATTGTATAGGATACCTGAGGCAATCCCACCTAGTGCTATTTCCTTAATCTCTGCTAAGAAATGAAGGAAGGTCATCTCTTAGATTGATAATTTTCTCTTCTTTGTGATTCACTCTCAAAATGAGCGAAATATCAGAGCCACATCTAGGGCCTCCGCGACTGACCTATCCATACAATAGAATCAAGTGGATAAGGTCATGGAATAATACTCAGATATATTCTTCTCACCTATCGGGGTACCTCTGCACTGTCAGGTCAAGCATCCCATCGATTTGAACCCCCACACACCGCTTCCTAATGGGACAATCTATCGTTGCTCTATCTTAGAGAATGAGGAGATCAAGTGAAAAATCCAAGAATTTCTCCACAAGGGGCACATCCATCCCATCTCATCACTTTGTGGGAGCCCATTCATGATGGTATAGAATAAGGACGGAACCTAGTGACTCTACATTGATTATCGGGCCCTAAATAAAATCACAGTCAGGAACTGGTACTCAATTCCCTAAATCGAAGACCTCTTTGATCAGCTTAGAGGGGCCAAATACTTCATTAAGATTGATTTGAAGTATGGCTACCACTAGGTCCCAATAGAACATACCGATGTATGGAAGACCTACTTCAAGTCAAAATAAGGTCTTTTTGAATGGTTGGGCATGCCCTTTGGTTTGAAAAATTCTCCATCAACTTTCATGAGGATGATGGATGATATCCTATAACCATTCACCAATAATTTTGTAGTGGTGTATCTCGATGACATCATCATCTACAACAAGACTTGGGCATAATACTTGTACCATATTTAGTAGGTTCTGCACACCCTACGACAACACAAGTTATTTGCCAACTTGGAAAAATGCTTCTTCGGCATTACCACCCCAAGCTATATGCCATGCTATATGCCAACTGAGCATTACCACCCCATGGCCTATCATAGTGAGACACTATCATATGTTATCTATAAGTACCCTACTTATGACAAAGAAATGTACTCCATTGTGCAAGCCTGTGCTAGTGGAGACATTACATTCTTGGGAAGGAGGCAGTTATCCACACTGATCATAAGCCACTACAGTTCATGCAGACACAAGGAAAATTGCAGAATGACCAACATCAGAAGTGGTCCACATACTTGCAGTAATTCCACCTCAACATCAAGTATAAAACATGAAGTACCAACTGAGTTGTTGATTTTCTCAGTCGACCATCTGTCACGACACTCACCATGGTGCTAGAATCTTGCAGCCATGATACTTCTGGATGGAACCAACCCTATGAGACAGACCCCGAATTCACTGCCACCTACCAGATGTTGGGCACAAACTTATTTTTCGCCAATTTCCATCTTCAGGATGGGCTGTTGTGCCATTTGGGCCATATTTGCATTCCATCAAGTGAGTGAGTGAAGCTGATTTGGGAATCCCACTATAGTCGGGTGGCAATAAACAGTGGCAATGTTTTAGAAACATTTCTACTGGATGAAACTTTGACAGGATCTCAGCAAGTATATCAGGTTGTGCACTACCTATGCTATTTCCAAACCGACCACTAAGAAACAGGGCCTGTACACCCCTCTGGGTACTCCTAACAAGCCATGTGAATCCATATCAATGGACTACATGCTAGGCCTCCCATCCACCAAGAGTGTAAATGACTATGTTTTTTTGGTTGTTGATCACTTTTCTAAGATGACGATTATGGTCGCCTACAAGAAGAGCATCACAATAGAGGCCACTGCCAATATATTCTTTGAACGAGTCTGGGTACAATTTGGAATACCACAAACAATTTTCTTAGATTAGGAAAATTAGTTTCTCAACACATTCTGGTTGAGCATTAGTCACTACTGGACACCAAGCTCACCAAATCCACGGCCTTCCACCCCTAGACAAATGGAAAAACTAAGGTTGTAAATCGAATAATCATGCATATCCTGCACATGTATAATTCCAAGCATCTCCACACATGGGATGTGAGTCTTCCCTATGTTCAACATAGCTACAACTGAGCCCTCCATATCTCAACCGACCACAACCCCTTTCAGTTGGGCTTGGGATTCCAACCATTGCCTCACATGGATATTGCACCACCCCTTGTGGCCACCCCGACCAAATCGTCACCTACTACAACTGAATATGACAAAGACACCTGGTTCATTGAGAGGATCCAACACATCCACCAATAGGTTCATGATATTTTATAGAATTCTAATGCCAAGTACAAGCAACACCATGATCAACACTAGGTGCCACATAAGTTTTTGGTGGGAGACAAAGTGGATGTACTTGCAAAAAGAACACCTTATGGGGCCCCATCGAAATCTTCTTCCACTCCATTATGGACCATACACCATCACCAAGGTTGTGGGTGAAAATGTTTTTGAGCTCAACATTCCTCCTTTCCTTGGCTTGCACCCAATCTTCAACATGGATATCCTTCGACCTTATTTCCCACCATTATTGGACATTGTTCGACAACACAGGTATTCCAATAGAGGATGAACACCTTCAGTAACCACTCACACAACCAGATCAATTATTAACACATCGATGTTTTGATGTGGTAAAACCCCTATGGGGAAACATCCACGGCCCCAACCAATGCAACCACTTGGAGCAGTTTATTAATGCAAAATAAAAATATTACATAGAGATTTTAAAAGATATGTTTTCAAAATGAATCATCAACAAATGACCCTCCATTCTCTTTAAATAGAGATCATGGACCAATCGGGTGCTAATCCACAAATCAATGGCCTTTAATATTGAGGAGAAGATGAACCGTCAGATCATTCTATGTCGGCAACATATCGTAACCATCATATTTACTAACTAAAAATGCATACTAAAGAAACACATTAAGAAACACACTTTTAACTAATGACACATTAGACCAAGTAGATATTAACTAACTCTTAAGTGTCTAAATATCCTAACATCCCCCCTTAAGAACAACTTGGGATATGATTGAAGGATTTACAATAGTGACACAATAGGAGAAGGAAGGAGGAATTAGAGACTATCCCCCCTTAATGACAACTTCTTGAACTCCTAACATAGATCAAAGTTTGGAAAACTTTTCTTCTGTAAGAGGCTTTGTGAAAATGTCTGCAACTTTATCTTCTGTAGGGAAAGAGAGCACTTCAATAAATTGATCATGAATGAGATTTTTGATGAAATGCATGTGTACCTCGATGTGCTTGTTGCACTAATATTGAATTGGATCTTTGGCGAGCTTGATGGCACTCTGATTGTTGAACCAAAGGCTGGTCGGATGTTGCTACTGGAATCCAAACTATGAAAGGATATTTCAAAGCTACAAGGCTTCCTGACTTGCATTTATCACTGCTTCATACTCTTCTTCTACTGAAGAAAGTGCAATAGAATGTTGGTTCTTACAGGCCTAAGTGACAAGTCCTAAAACAAGGCTGAAAACATAACTTGCAGTAGACTTCCGATCATCAGGGTCATCGTCCCAATCTAAATCAGTGAAACCAACCAATAAAGGAGTGTCCCCTAAACTGTAATGTATCCCAAACTGAACTATACCAAGGACATAGTGAAGTATCCTTTTAGCTTCTTTCCAATGGCTTTCATGGGGTGTTTTCATATACCGGGCAACAAGACCAATAACAAAGGAAATATTAGGATGGGTATGAGTCAAGTATAAGAAGATACCAAATAACTGATGGTACAGGGTGGCATCAACTTTAGGAGAAGTACAAGTGGTAGTAATCTTAACTACATACTGGAAGGGAAAAGGGGTCGGTTTACAATCATCCATGTGAAAGCGACAAATAAGGTCACAAGCATACCTAGACTGGGAAAGAAAAATTCCTTCATTGGTTTGAAAAACTTGGAGGCCAAGGAAATAGTGCAAAAAACCTAAGTTTGTCATTTCAAATTTCTTCTTAAGGTTGATTTTCACATGGTTTAAGAGTTTTGAGTCACTACCAATAAGGATAAGTTCATAAACATAAAGGACAAGGATTATGATATGTCTTCCTACTTTCCTGGTATAGACATTATGATCAGAATGGCATCTAGAGAATTTGGTGTCAATAAGAAAGTTGTCCATTTTGGCATACCAAGCTCGGGGAGCTTGATTAAGACCATAAACAGATTTCTTAAGGAAACAAAAAAGGCTAGAGTCATTCTGGACATAGCCAGGAGGTTGTTCCATGTAGATTTCTTCTTGCAAATATTCGTGCAAGAAGGAAGATTTAACATCCATATGATGGACCTCCCATTTATGTGAGGCAACAATGACAAGAACAAGGTAGATGGAATTCATTTTGTCTATAGGTGCAAAGGTTTCATTATAGTCAATTCCTTCAAGTTGGGAAAATCCTTTGGCAACTAACTGAGCTTTGTGTCTTTCAACACTTCCATCTGATGCATACTTAGTTTTGTAGACCCATTTACATTTGACAAGTTTTCTTCCTTTTGGAAGAGGTACAAGATCCCAAGTATCATTGGCCATTAACGAACTATACTCTTCATTCATTGTTGTATCCCAATATGGATGACCTGAAGCTTCTGCAAATGTCTCTAGATCATGAGTCTCTGAAACATGAGCCAAAAGAGAAGAGGCTCGTTGGAACTGTGAACGTGTCCAACGCTGATATGAAGGATCACTGACAAGATCACCAGCTTCTTCTTGTGTTTAACGGACCCATCTAGGAAGTTGTGGAGCTAGTGCTCGTTCAGGCTCAAAGGACTCATATGGAGGAAGGTGAGTAGGAGGAGGTGGATTTTCATCCTCACTTTCATCATCTGAAGAAGAAACCAAAATAGGAACAAATGTCAAAGATGGATCGTAAGCCTAAGAAGGCACAATCGTCGAATTAGGCTCGCAAGCCAAGAGATTCTCATCAAATTTAACATCTCTTCTAATAATAATTTCATTACAATGTGGTTGAAGAAGTCTATAACCTTTGACATCTTCAGAATAACCAACAAATATACATTTCTCACTTTTAGGCTGCAATGCTTTCCTTTTCTCATCATGAATGTGAGCCCATGCTATATTGCCAAATACATAGAAGTGACTTACATTTGGTTTAATTTTATTCCAAGCTTCTTCTAGTGTTATATTTTTAAGAGCCTTTGCGGGAGTGCGATTTACTATGTAATTTTCATAGTCGATTGCTTCTGCCCAATATTTTAGACTTAATCCCTTAGATTGTATCAAACAATTAACCATTTCTTTTAATGTGCAGTTCCTTCTCTCAGGAACACCATTTTGTTGTGGTTTATATTGAACAATGTGTTTCATTTGGATGCCCTGTGTAGTGCAATAACTTGTAAAATTATTGTTCCCATAGTTACCTCCATTATCTGTTCTTAAATTTTTAATTTGATGTCTAGATTTCTTTTCTACAAGGGCCTTGTAGGCCAAAAACTTGTCAAAAACTTTGCTCTTAAGTTTTAAGAAGTAAACCCAAGTATGTATGGAAAATTTATCAATGAAAGTTAAAAAATACTTGCACTCAGAAAAAGAAGGAGAAGAGAGTGGACCACACAAATTACTGTGAACAAGTTGCAAAGGGTGTGAGGCGTGCCAAGAGGCACGTTTGTCAAAACTGTCGTGATGATGTTTTCCAAGAACACAACTGACACAAACACCATCTCTGCATGAAACAAGAGGAATACCAATAATCATATGTTGATTACATAGTTGTTGCAATGAGAAACAATTTAGATTACCAAACTGCTCATGCCAATTTTTTCTCAAGTCATTACTATGAGTAACAAAAACTGATGAAAAAGACGATGACCCAATGTTGTCAAACTTGTACAACCTGGTAATATCATCAACAATTCTACTTGCAAGAAAATGCTTAGGATATTTTAGATCCTTGATCAGAACTTGGTGAGGTGAAAACTCTATTGTTTTACCTTCACTTGAATGAGTGATTTGATATACTGATAGAAGGTTACACGAAATACTTGGAACACATAATACATCATTGAAATGACCATTTTTTACTTGAATTGTTCTAGATCCTTCAACACTAAGAGATCTATCAGCACCAACAAATATTTTCTTGGTGTTACATTCATTTAGATCAAAAAACATGTCTCTATCCTTAGCCATATGATAATATGCTCCAGAAAAAATAAGCCACTCATAAGAAGAAGAATTAGAAGTTGTATTGAAGGAGAAACTAGAAGCAAAAAGTGCATGTCCATGAGAAGAAGAAGAAGAAGAAGAAGTAGAATCAATACTGATATTTTGCTTCTTCATCACCGCTTCTAAAGATTCCATCTTCTTGAAACATTTGGACTCATCATGACCATATTTATCACAAAAGTTGAAATGTTTGTCAGTCTTCTTACTTTTATATTTTTCTCCTTTGTCACCATTAGGAGCGGAAGCTGTCTGAGTGGGTTTGGGACCCTTATATTTCTTTTTGTTGTGGCGAGGATGTTTCTTCTTGGGATTCTTGGTTTATCTTTATGATGGACAACTAAAGCTTTGTTGTAGATACCTGCAGTCCTGATCACTCCTGCAGTCCTGATCACTCCAATTTGTACAAGCTTATCTTGATCTCTAATCAAGGAGTCACAAAAGTTCTCAAGACTAGTTTTTTTATAAGTTGTCCCTAGAGCCTCTTGCATGGCATAAAAGGTAGATACAAACACATAATATGCACTACCTATCTTAGAAAGAATAAGATAGATGAAACGATCTTCTTCTATCTTTATCTTACATTCTTCACATAAAGTTCTGAGTGCTTTAAACTTAGATATATAGTCTTCAATGCAATAAAAATCATTTGGACGTAAAGTCAATACTTTATTTTCTAATTGTTGTGCTCGAATAATATTGTGTTTACCAAACACAAATTCGATTTTGTCCCAAGCTTCTTTGGGATGATCAATTGATTGGAGGCAGAATCTTAAATCAGGAGAGACGGAAATTCTGATTAATCCACGTGCTTTGTTATTCCTATTATCCCATTTGAATTTCTTATCGACATCAATGGGTGTTGTTTCCATTCCCAATGTAATCTGGTACAATCCTTTACTTCTTAATAAATCCTCCATATGGGATTTTCATTGGAAGTAGTTGGTGCTGGTAAACAAGAGATTACTTGTAGAATCCATATTAAATATGCAGATAATATGGATTTAAAAACTAAAACTGATGATCTGGATGGAAATATCTCAAAAATTTAGGTGTTTTTAAAAAAGCACGACACTAAAAACAGACTTCAGATGTGAAAGTTATGCCCTTTTTAAAAGTGACATAAACGGTAACCAAAGGACCACATGGTGGTGTAAGTTGCTTTATGAAGTGACCCACTTTTATAAAGAGAAGTGGGATCACTTTTACAATGAAGTTACTTTATAAAAGAAAAGCTGCATGCAAAATAAATAACTCTAAAATAAAATATTAAAGCTACTTATAGCAATTCACTTTTATTATACTTGAAGTGAAATACACTTTACAATTTTAGTAAGAATTTTTTTTTTTAGAAAAAGTAACAAAAAGAGAGACTTGAACTCAAGGTATTGTTTAGAAAGAGGATTGGGGGTTTTGTTGTTGTTGAAGACGACCGTGGAGAACTTGCTAAAAAAAAACTATTTTCACACAAGAAAAAAATTTCTCTTCTCGATGACAACAAGGGTTAGATCTCGATTATCTTACTCGAGAGATGCACCTTTTCCTATCTATTTCTTATTTTTAGAGATATAAAAGGGAGAGGGGAAGAGAGAATACACAGATCTAAAAGAGTAGCAACCTAGAAATAAATAATATAAAACCAAAATAAAAACAAAATAATACTCTGCAAAATATTTTAAAATGCGTATTCGGGCTTTATACCTCCGGATCTGATTGAAATGGACATATCTTGGGAAAATAGAAACCTTTTCGAGTGAAACAAAAAGTGTTCCTGACTGAAACAAGCACTCTCAACGCAATGGAATAGTCCTCTCATCCCATAAATGTATGAAAATGACAGAAAATGGAGATGAGGAAACTCAACTTCATGATCTCGATTTACAATAGAAGTGGGTCTTCAAACAAGCTCTGATACCATGTTCAACAACAAACGTATTGAAGTAGAGAACGAACACCTTCAGTAAACAATCAGACAACTAGATAAAAGATCAACACACAGATATTTTGACATGGTAAAACCCCTATGGGGAATCATCCACGGCCCCAGCCAACACAACCACTTGGAGCAGTTTATTAATGAAAAAGAAAAAGATTATAGAGAGATTTTACAAGAGATTTTCTGACAATCGATCATCTTCAAATGACCCTCCATTCTCTTTAAATAGAGATCATGGACCAATCAGGTGTTAATCCATAAATCAATGATCGTTAAGATCGAGGAGAATATGAACCATCAAATCACTCTATGTCGGGAACATATCGTGACTGTCGTATTTCCTAAATGCAAATGCATACTAATGCATACTAAATAAACACAATAATAAACACACTTTTACCTAATGAAACATTAGACCAAATAGATCTTAACTAACTCCTAAATGTCTAAATATCCTAACAGACACCTC
>JZKD02S2118028.1:699524-710148 GCA_000966675.3 Picea glauca
TCACATCCAAGAGTTATTCAGAACATGGGGGTTGAGTACAATCATCTTGGGGAAGAGTGCGAGTCAAGAAAGGCAAGCCAAAGGGAGGAAATTTGTATGGGTTGGGGTGACATATATTAGATAGGAAGTTTTTGGTGCATGAGGAAAAGGAGAGAACAAGAAAGAGAGCTTGAAGTTGGTGAAACCATGGAGGGAGAATTCTAGAGCAAGTTTGAGAATAATTATTGTGAATTAGAGTTGGAAAACTTAAGAGCCAGGATGTCAGGCCTGAAGAGTGAAATCATGTGTGAGTTGCACTAAAAAAACAAGTGCTTGTTGTTGTTTTGTTAATAGTTTTCCTAGAAACAGTTTCCCTTGAGTTCCCAGCTGAGAGATTCCTAGATACATGTGCGAGAGATACCCCAATAAATGAATGTAATATTCCTTGGATTAATCCTAATAAATGTATGGAACACCCCTTGGGCTATCACTGATAAACAAATGGTGTATTCCTTGGGTTGGGCAAGTTAGGAGGAAGAGAGCTGGTAGGAAAACTAGGATGACTATAGGAGAATATCAATTGGGCTATGAGTTTTATGAGATATGAGTGGAATATGAGAGACCACCCTCTTTTGTGGATTACCAGCCTCAACTCAGGGGTGATTCGATGTTGAGAATTGGAATAGTCAGTCTATGGTTGGGTGGAATGTCTATCCCAAGAAATAGGTTGAAAAAATCTTGTTTAAAGATAAGTGTTTTATCTTGTTGTCGTGTTATTTACATGTATTATTGTTGTGCATGAACTATGTGTATTTGGGAATGATTTATATGTTGTCGTGTGAATGATTAAGTTGAATTCATGTTAATTTGGTATGATTTATATGCATCTATTCTATGATTATAGACCGTAGCCAAATCTATTTTAATTCGTAGCTTAAATCTACAAGAAATTAGTTAACAGTAAAATGAATTAATTTAGTCAACATAAATTTCATTTTTATGAGTATTCCAGACCATAATTTCCCTCGGTTGGGATGGGAGATATTACAAAGTGGTATCAAAGACCAATTTTCAACATTGAGCCTAGAAGGACCGAGTTAGTAGAATGATGAAGCGGAAAATTCGTAGAGAATTAATTTCTGGAGTATTTCTGCAACTTGTTTTATTAAATTAGGATGAAGAAGTTGGTAGGAGAACTGGGATAATTTTAGGAGAATATCAATTGGGCTATGAGTTTTATGAGATGTGAGTGTACTATGAGATACTACCCTCTTTTTTGGATTACTAGTATCAGCTCAAGGGTGACTGGCTATTGAGAATTGGAACAATCAGTCTATGGTTGGGTGGAATGTCCGTACCAAGAAACTGGTTGGAAAACTCTTGTTTAAAGATTAGTGTTTTATCTTGTTGTCATGTTATTTACATGTATTAATGTTGTGCATGAACTCTGTGTATTTGAGAATGATTTATATGTTGTCATGTGAATGATTCAACCACATTCATGTTAATTTGGTATGATTTATATGCATCTATTCTATGGTTATAGACTGTAGCCAAATTTGTTTTAATTTGTATCTTAAACCTACAGGAAATTAGTTAAGAGTAAAATGAATTAATTTAGTCAGCATAAATTTCATTTTTATGAGTATTCGAGACCATAATTTCCCTCGGTTGGGATGGGGGATGTTACAAAGTGGTATTAGAGTCCAATTTTCAACATTGATCCTAGAAGGACTAAGTTAGTAGAATGGTGAAGTGGAAAATTCACAGAGAATTAATTTCGGGAGTATGTCTGCAACTTGTTTTATTAAATTACTGCAGTAAAATTGAGAGAAATTTCATGGGTAATATGAAGAATCGATCTTAGAAATTACGTATAAGAAAAATCAATCTCTGATTGAGCATATCTAGGCATGTATATGGACGAAATTTAAATTTATATAGAAACCATGGTGCCCACGACAAAATTGAGGCAAAATTGGGCAAAAGACCCAATTTTTGCAGAGTAATTCAAGAAAAATTCAATGCGCAAGAGGCAAATTTGAAGAGGGGGTAGGGTCTAAATTGTATGTATAGACCCAATTTGGTTGTATTTAGATTAATTACAATATCTAATGACGGCCACGAAAATAATTGTGAAATTGAGCCTCTTTGGAAAATTTTGGAAATAAGCAAAATAAGAAAAAATTCGGTATTTTTCCTTACGATGAAATCAACATGACATGGATATCATGTGTCAGCTGATGTGGTAGAAAAAAAACATGTAATTCCATGGTGGAAGGTACATGTTGGATGGGATGACAATTGGTAGGTGATGTGGAGCCATGGACTCGTGACAAAATCTTGAAAATCGACTAATTACTAAGAGTGGATCGGTCGGATGGGGTCATATATATAAGAGTCAAGAAAGTGATGTAGACCAAGAACCTATTAGCACATAGATTTTTAGGGGGTAAAAACACAATTTTTTTTTTTTGGAGTCATAGGGTTTTATAAATCTTAGGTTTTAGGTCTTTTTTTGGCATACTTCAATTTTTTTATTTGTATAAGCAAAGTTATGTTTAGCCTTGGTTTAGAGTCTTTATCTCATAATATTATTCATCATGAAATGATTAAAGGTCCTTATGAGTCACACTTTTGATCTCAAAATCATCACCATGACCTGTCATGCCTCCAAGTTGTACACACGTTTTCCTTTTTCACTATCCAACCATTTAGATGTCAAGTCAAAAGTCAGATGTATTTGTTGCCAAATCACCAGGAGAGTTCGCAACGTACTTATGAGTATCTCATGCACTCATTTTTCATCATTGCAACTAAGAAATATGTCAAGGGTAATTTTATGGTTCTCAACGCCTTCATTTAATAATATTTTCATGGATTTTGTCACAGAATTTCCAACAGTTTCCTTGAGGTGTGCTATTTTATTTTGAACTTGGAACTACGAACTGGCCCTGCAGACTAGCTGAAGAATATCTTCGAGTTTGGATGACTTGCTAATAGATCAACTCAAGTTCACAAGCATCAGCATCAAACCCAGGCGTATCAGGTACTCCTTGATGATCTCCACATTGTTGAAAGGTTGAAATAGGGGTTTATGTTGTTTTATTCACTGGCGATACAAAATATTCAAACTCATTTGCTTCCAACATTCAAATCCATTTCTATGACTGTTATTGGACTAATGGGTAGGTGCGAACACTAACAGATCTCCCTAGATCCACCTGGATCTAGAACAAAACATGACAGGACATGACTCTTTCCCTAAGTTACGACCATTGAATTAGCTAGTAAGGAGGAACAAGTGACATACCTTTGTATCACTTCCTTAAGTCTTTGTTGCTCCTACTTCGCTCCGGTGCTCTCGTGAAGTCAAGAGAAAGACAACACAAACCAACCAAAGTGAAGATAGCAAAATGTATTCAATGACAACTTATGCATATGATCAAAGAATTACACAATAAAGTAAGAGTGACTTTATGGGAAAGGGACATGTCATTGTATCATATTAATTGAAAGTAGAAGATACAACCTGATCACCTTGATGTCGCAAGCTTCCTTTCAGTGACTCTTGGTTCCAACACACACACTTGCTTTGTTATTGCATGAAGAAGATCCAATTCCTCTTGATAGACCTACTAGAGTCTCCAAGTTTCTGTTCAAGCAGGGTTCTTCACATAATTCTTTCACCAATTCTTCAATTAATCTTTCTTAACCTTTTCCATGAGAATCCTTTCAATATATAGGAGACGGTGAGATGGTTACATGGATGATAATGATCTCACCAAATCAGAGAAGCCAGTAAAATGACAACCATACGAATGCCAACTCATTTTATAGAATATTTTCTTCTAGAACCCTCGAGACTACTTTTCTTTTCCAAGCTTAAAAACAAGTTTGCACCCTATGTATAGAGCAACCTGCGAGAAGTTCGCACCCTAGATGAAGGTGACCTGTGAGAATGGGTCATTCTCGCACCCTAGGCCATATGCAACCTGCGAACTCACTTTGAAAATATGTTTTCTGGAAGGAGATAAATGCCACTTTTCTCAGGAGAAAGTTCTTGTTGGGAGCCTGAGTACACTATTGCTAATACATCACCAAGATGACCAAAATCATGTGTAACAAAATGCCCCCCAAAGTATGAGGCCGGAATTAGTGACAACCGAAATACTTTGTAAACTGTGTGTGTGTGTCGGAAACTAGGAGCGCACCTAATCGGAAACTTGCAAACAACCAAGCATCTATAGAATATCATACTAGTTCTGAGGTAGGCATTCCCATACTCAGATCATAGATAGATGACATCATAAACATAGGTCATGGCCACCAATCATACACCATGGATCCATGTCATCAAAATATCACATAGCCACCAAGAATACACTGTGGATCCATGCAAGAAGATTCAAATTAAGACGACATAGCCACGAGACATACAAAGTGGATCTATGTGTCAACAAATTATACATATTCCATTGTAGCATGGATCAAAGAGATGAGACCCAGGGTCTTCAATCCCGTCACCTGAAAGTATGAATCTAACCATGTGATTACATGTGCTGAAGTCGAACATGGTAGAAACCACTTGATTACCGGTCATTGATGAAACCATTAACAAGTGCAAGGGAAATCACCATTAATGTCAATGAATCCCAAGGTACACTAGTACAATCCACCGAATGTGAATAAATGAGTTGAGGTCGAACATTCGATGAAATCTCCTGATCAAGGGTCAATGATGAAAACCCACAGTCGAAAGCGAGGAAACCTTCCATTGAGGCATGCAAGTTCCAAGGTACCAAATAATTTCTAAGTCATGTTTCCGGATAATGAGCTGGAGTCGACAGAACAAAACTCATCACAGGAGGGACTTGATGTATCCCCCATCAATGAAAATAAATGAGTAACAGAATTTGAAGGTGAAACAGAGCATGATATAGGTTGAACTAGACATAGGGAAGGCCGACATGGAGAGAATGGACAACTACAGATGGCCAACTCAATAGAGGTTTCAGATGAACTTATCTTGAACATATGAATGACACGACCAATGATTTGGCAACACTAACTCAGAAACGACTCAGGATATGACCTTGTAACAAGTCGAATAAAAGATAAATGGATTTTCCAAACCGACTTCAGATAATGAATAGGGGGGTGTCATGTTCAAGAGCGACACTTACTGCCAATAATATGAATACGAAAACATATCCCTTTCCCAAATTTTCCCCCACCATTTCTAGCGAGTACCTCTTTATTTTTATGCAATATTGAGGAGGATAACATATGCTTGTTAATGTAAGCTCATCCTTCGGATGAATCCTTCAGAGTATGTTTAACGAACCATAGGAAGGAGTGGTTCGGTCCCATTACGGGTCTTTCGATGTTTGTTTAACGAGTCCAAAGATAGAAAACTCAAAGGTTTTTCATGATTATAGAGTCTGGAAAAACACTCAAAAGAGAACTCTCTCAGTTCCGTTTTCATAAAATAGTCTGATGAGACCGAAAAAGAGACAAATTACTGCCCAACAAACACTTTCTTCAAATACTTTAACGAGCGTGAAAATAGAAAAATCACTCAGCAATGTTCTCATGTTTAGAGAGTCTAAAAAGAGCTTAAAGAGGACTACAGGGGGTTCCTTTTTTGTATAACCTTGTTAAGCCCGAAAAAGTGATAAAAGTGTGCTCGATTACGTTCTCATGTATTTTTTAGCGTGAGAATGAACAAAGACCAAGCTCAAGGTTTTGTCTAAAAAACATAAAAAACAACTTAAACATGTGATGAAAAAGAGAAAAATATCTGTATCCCTGCATATGGACGTCGAAGTCATCATGTCTACAAAAAGTCACACTCATAGTGGTATTAGGCATTAGGTTTGATAAAATAAAACAATTATAAAAACCAACAAAAATGTTAAAAAGTAAATATAAGTGGGTAAAAGTTCTTTTACCATAGTCATTGTAACTTTGCCAAGATTTTAGCCCAAAACCCCTCTTTTGCCCTTGAATTTCGGTGCTCGATTGTGGAAGGTACGAACAACCATTTGGTGAACCATCTTTGGTAGTGAGGTAAGCTCCTTGTCTTCTATCTTTTCATGGTTCAATTTTTTGTTTTCATTGGTAAATTTCAAGTTTTTGAGCTTGTTTTAGGGATAAAATTTGTGCTCAGGCATTCTCATAGGCTAGCCACACAGGACCTGCGAGAATGCATGATTCTCGTAGGTGGCCCCAAAGGAACCTGCGAGAACCTCGCACTGTGCCAAAGGGGCACCTATGAGAACCACAAAATGAAAAATTTCTTTAATGTTTGCTCAATGAAAAATGTACCAAGGCTTGAAGAGAGTTGCTGACCTTCTTCTTATGGTTCTTGTGCAGGCATTTGGCTGTCACCATGGTTCTGGAATGGCGTGAAAGAGATCATGAAGAAGATGATGTTATTGTCGGGAATAACTTGGGCACCATTGCTACTTTACGAGACTGTGGTCTCCTGAAATTCTTTAAGATCTCGGGTATGAGGGCTCAAGTCAAGTTGTTGGAGTACCTTGTTCATATGTGGGACATGGACCAACAAGTATTCCACGTAGGGGTCCACACATTGTCCTTGGATATCGAGGGCGTTTATTTCCTAACAGGATTGTCACAGTGTGGGTACCATGCTATCTTGACTGGTAGCCGAGGTGGTGGGCTGCCTATGAGTGAATATTGTCGTCAGTACTGTGTTCCAAAGGTGGAAAGAAGCAAAGGAAAAGTGGCCATTTGGGGGGTCCAGGATTTGACCCTTCGCACTATTTTGTTCACCGTTGCTCGCATGGCTGGGAGTGATTCTCCACACATGGCTCTCCAAAGCTAATTTTAGTACACCATAGAGTGTACTGAGCCTCGGGTCTTTAACTGGTTAGACGCAGTCCTTCGTAGCGTGAAGAGGTAGTTGACTAAATGCAGGAGAGGCGACCTGAAGCAATTCGGGTACAGGTCACTATTGGTGTCCTTCTTTCTTGAGAGGTTTCCCTTGCTGAGGTTGTAGGTTGAGTGGGGTTTACCAGATCTAGAGGATCTGAGGATGCTGAGGTGGTGTAACCTCATGGCCCGACATGTAGCTGGACCAATAATCAAATACAATGATTCCTTCTTTGACTGGTTGCGACCACAGATGTTGATGGTCAATGATTATGCCTATGTCGGGTTGGAATTCCGAGGGGATCTGGACTTGGCCCTGCCCGAGGGCGCTCACTGGGGAGATCTAGGTAAGAAGTACACATTTTTTACTTTTTAAATGTTTTTGTGAATTTTATCATATGCAAATGTTTTTATGTTTGTCCAAGGTCTAATAACAAAAATTCTTTTTTGATGACATAGACATGGGGCCTTATCGACCTCCAAGTACTTCTCCTATTCAGTGATGAGGAGAGGTGGCTCCAGTGCCATGATGGGATGCTGAGGATTATGAGGCAGTGGAACAAAAATTAGAGGGTTTGACTGCAGACTTTCCAGACATGCCTCTTGGATAGGTCCCGCGATGTTATCAGCATCATACGGTGGGTGTGTCAGAGTCTATTGGCCAACTGCTTCATAGGGTTGCCCGAGCAGTCATGTGTTACCGTGAACTTCATCCATGACGTTACTTTGTAGAAGCTATGAGCTTCAGATTTTGCAATTTTGGTCCTTGGACATAACTTTTTTGTAAGAAACTTTTTGATCGTTATATATACATACGGATTCTACCGGCTTATCTTGTGTTGTGTGATACTTGTGATGTGATTGATTTATAAATGACCCAAATGTCTGTCTAATACATATTTAGCTAATGCATCAGTTAATGTTGATAATCAATATAATCAATATACTCAATATCATCATATATCATACGACTACAATAATGTATCCATGCCCCCCGACTGAGTGGGGGTGACATGTCATGAAATCGATACCCCATTTCACAAAGGGACCAACGGAGACCATAGGGTGAAGAGGACCAGGATGTGATCATATCTTATGATTATAGTTCTGAAAAGCATGGAATTTTTGGACAACGATTATGCAATCATTAAATAAAGAAGGCTAAAAATACCCTGCTCATAAGATCTTATGGGCAGTAGCATACTCGGACATATGACCACCACATGATCCAGAATGGCAGTCATTTAAGGCTTTCTCTACTTCATCGAACGTGAGGCAGCATCAAAAAACTGAGTCAATCCCACGACGATAAAGAGTATCCCCGAGGATAATATATTTACGAGCTTGGTAGCGTATTTGACGTCGGTCAGTATTGGAAAAATTGGGATGGAAAGTCTGGGTTTGGAGATATATGATGATATCGCCATGCCAAAGATCATCAGAACTAATTAGGAAAAGGGATTCATCAGGTAATGACTCGGCTGCTACATTTTCCATTTCAGAGTAGGGAAAGTCGCATGTCAACTTGGAAAACACTAAGGACTTGTTGGAATGATATGAAAATAGAAGGTTGACTTGTTATGCTATGCAAGCACCCTCTACTTCATTAAAATAAACTTTACAGGACCTTGCTTCATGTGTTAAAATATGCAATATAAACTTATGTGTTAAGTTCATGCTTCTTCCTTTAAATGTTTATGTATGAGGAAATGTTCTTGTAAATGGTTAAATATGTACTTCAAATAAATACACAGCAACAATACTTGCAGCAAATTAACCATCAAACTCACAACAAGAACAAGTTGATAAAGGAGTTCACCCCCCTCCGGGCTACATCTCCTTGAGCCTCCATCAATGGACTTGGCTCTCTGGGATTAATTAGTCAAAAGTTCTTTTACAAGCTTATTCTCAACTCCAATGGAAAAACCGACTATACCATTGAGTTTAGAACACATAAAAACCCCAAAAATGACTAATAAAACTCTGAAAACGGATCATGGCTCATCCGGGCATAACCTCTTCTACATGTGGCCATAAGCTTCCTTGAGCTTCTCTTTGGAAAAAACACCTGTAAAAGTCCTCAAAAGCCTATGAAACCTGTCCCAATGTGTTCATAGCATATCAATTAGCCAAAAATGATTATTCAATCACAGAAAACAAACATAGGCTCACCAAATCATGTCCTCCATCAAAGAGAGCTTCAAGCTCCCCGGAGCTTGTTGAAACTTCAATGGAGAAAAAATTGTAGAAGAAGTCTTCAAATGGCCTTGAAAATAGAACCAATGGATCCAGCATGTCCAAAAACCCCTAGATAGGCTTTTACGACACCTCAATCGGCCAAAATATGAAGAAGTTAGGCCTCCTCCATTTTCCTCCTTCAACTTTGTTGGAACTGGTTCGCCAAAATGCACCTCTGTGTGCATGAACCAAGAATACGCTCCCAAAACGCGTTAAAACCCAGCCCCTCGCATAAACAAAAATTGGTCCAAACTGTAGGACAGTTAGGGTGCCTCCAACCCCTAACCTCCAAGCACTCGGGCATATGGTGGGTCATACGACCACGCTCTATGGCAAAAAGGGCTAAACTGTAAGAGCGAATAAATTCGTGCCAAATGTCGGACATATGGGCTATCCATTGAAACTGTTGTGAAACTCCCACACGTTCTCTACAATGGTGGTCATATGGAAAACCATGAGCTATACATTTGAAACCACATGCGGGTTGCGCCATTTAACAAGGCTTGGTTATATGCAAGAATACGGGTCACATATAACACAACAAAACCCCGCGCGTAACCATCAGTCATATGGTAATATAATAAAACCACAATTTAAAATGTGTGTGCCCATAGTACAAAGGGTATGGTCACATGCCAACTCACAGAACCATGGGTCGGGGCTAAGCCCTGGCCTGACCCCCCCCCCCGCCACACATTACAACATGTTAATTTAAATATAAATAAACTCGTATACATTACAAAAACTAATGTGTGGTATAGTGGTTGGCGAACTTTGTTAAAGCGCTTGTATGGTGGGAAGGTCCGGGGGTCGAACCCCATGGCCTCCATAAAGTTTTAACAAACCAAACAACCAATAAAGGGGTGCCATGTGGCAGCCCATGGCTGGGCCACGTGGCACCTTACCATTCGCCGAAAATGATGCCACGTGTCACAACACGATTCGACCAACTGCCAACCAAAATCTGCCACGTCACCTCTGTCACCTCAGTGTATGGACGTGTCACATCATTGTACGGACATGTCAAGTCAGCATCCGTACAGACTGTGCGGACTGCCCAGTCAACATCCATTTTTTTTTTGGCGATTCGGACAGATCGCGATATCTCTCGCTCCCGACGTCTGTTTGAGACGAAACAAATTGCATTGGGTTCGTGACGACGAGGGCTACAAACCCATTTGTTTTGAGGCAATTATGAGAACTTTGAATTTTGAGCTAAATTTTACCCCTGGTCTAGATTTTGATCACACCTTCCCACTGAAAGGATTTTGGCCCCACAAAATATTATCTGTCTACTTTCAAGTTATATCAAAATCTTTTCGACAATCACCTGAATACTCTGACATGTCGTGCACTGCAACTGACTATGTCCTTCAACCATTGCTCTCTGGCTGCTGCTGACCCACTACTCTCTCTGTGCTTGGAAGACTGCCAACCTTCCCACTGAGAATCAAGTCCCTCTTTCGAACTCTTTGGCATCAACAAAATCAACTCTCCAATGGCTGCA
>JZKD02S2118028.1:766338-780875 GCA_000966675.3 Picea glauca
AAGTAATCTTCATACAAAACTTTCACCATCTCTGACATAGCAAGGAATGTTTTCCGGAACTCTTTCTCATCTTGAGAAATCCCTTCTTTCGATGCCATCTTCTCGCTATGAGAAGCTCTCTTTCTCAACCCAATTAATGGATTCTTTGCAACAAGATCACCTTCACCACGTTGTAGCTTTTCCCTGGTTAACATGCAAAACTCAAATCCAAACATCAACTAGCTCTGATACCACTTGATCCGTAGGATCTTTTAATGACTTATGGTTGAGTTTTAATTTTGCATGCATTAATTAACCATTTGAGAAACTTAGTGAAAGAATGAGGAAAGAAGAGGAATTATGACATCCATATACATATATGCAGATCTGAAATGAGATAATAGACAACAAACCATAACACACAGATTGATAACGGAGTTCGGCACAACTTTGCCTACGTCTCCAGGCCTTTGTCTCTGTGGGGGAGGCTTCTTTATTTCTTCTCAAAATCTCAAAAGTACATTGCTTCAATTCCAAATGGATACAAGACTGATCTGGTCATGTTCATCCAGATCTCAAGAACCCTGCAAAGAAAACGGCATGCAAAACGGACGTCCGGAGCTCCCAGAAATGGTCCGACAATGTCTCCTCCTCAAAAGCTTCTCTGCATCAAAATGGATTTAGCTTGGTTTCCCTTCAGTATAACTCTGCTCTGACTGCTCCTATGGCTTCCGAGCATCCAAAAACCCCTATATGGGCTCTTTCGACACCTCAATCAGTCGAAAAACGAAGAAGTTATGCCTCCTAGAAGTCTTCCCCTTCATGCTTGTTGTCTCTGCATCTACAAATTGCACCCTTCCTTGTGTGAACCTAGCACACATGCAATAAATAGTGTAGAAACCCAACACCGGGTGCAATCGCGCCAATGGTGCAAACCGTAGGACAATTAAGGGTGTGCCATCCCCTAACCGCCTAGGCACCTGGGCATATGGGCCATAGGACCTCGCGCTATAATAAAAAAAGGGCTACGTTTTAATACCAAACAAAGTCATGACACATGGTGGGTCGGTTTTCAAACCATGCAAACCACTTTACACAAATGCTGCGCGCATATACAAATTTCAAATGGTATATACAAAGGTCACGGGCTAAGGTTTAAACCCCGCGCCAACCATTTGGTGTAAAGCATATATGGTATGGACATATGCGGAAACAAATAACCATGGGCCGGGGCTAAGCCCCGGCCCGACCCCCGCCAATGGTTACAAACTTTGATTTTAAATATAAACCAATGCATATACATATTAAGTAACAACCCATGGTCCATTGGTCGGACAGTCTTTGCAAAGGCGTAAGGTGGAGGGGAGGTCCGAGGGTCGAACCCCACGGACTCCATTACATTTTACATATAACAACCAACCAATCCTGGGGTGCCATGTGGCAATCCACGATTGGGCCACGTGGCACCCAATCATTGACCAGAAAACTGCCACATGTCGACACATCATTCACCTTCAACAACCAACCAGATTCTACCACGTCATCGTACGGTCGTACGACCCTGTCACCTTGCCACATCAGCTACTGACATCATCCGTGCCACGTGTCACCCTTACAGTGGTGACACGTGTCACATCCAGATTGGTCCGGCTATCTGCCCGTACGTCCAAATCTGCCTGACACATGTCGTCTTCTAGAGCTACCACGTGTCGCCTTCTGGGATTTCCATGTCATTTGTATGGACCGTACGGTCTGCACAATCAGCATGACATGTGGACTGTACGAACTGTACAGTCATCCCCTATTTTTCCCTGTTTGGATTTTCGGACAAAACGCGATATCTTCTCCATACGGAGTCCATTTGACAAAGTAAATATACCATTGAAATCAGGAAGACGATACAATAAAACTAATTATTAGGAGGAAAAATGGCTCAATGCATGAATCAGTGGTTAAATTGATAAGGGTGGTAGATTTCCATAGAATCATGAAGGTCATGAGAATGGCCAGGGAACCCGAGAACGTTGAGGGAATGTGAGACTTGAAAAACCATGCCAGAATGGGAAGCAAACCCCCCAATGAGTTTATTTCTCCAGCTATATCTTCATGCACCTAGTTTGACACATGTCTTCCCGAAGCTGCATGAGCTCCACTTAGCATTTGTTCCCTTTCCCCGGGAACCTAGAACAACACTGGTTATGTCAAACCTTAGTTTTTTGGAAATAATAATATAATATAATATTATCCCCTTAGAGGTAATCCCTCTATCTTAGACTCTATTCCTAGACACTTAGCCCCTTCCCTTACCTACCTAGTGGAGGTTAGTCCCCCATAAATCTTTCTTTGTGGTCTCTCTACACATAGTGATGTAGTTTTATTAATAATGTGAGTGTTTAAATATACAAAAATAGGCTCACTGGCCTTAAGCATCTAGGCTCTCTGACCTAATAAACATATAATTCTTCCAGCTTATAAACACTTGGCTCACCATCCTACAAACACAATTACAATTTTGCAGGGGCTTGGCCTTGGGGTGTTACATCTCCCTGGACCTGAACTTTCATGAGTTATGTTAGCACTAGAAGTCACACCTAGACTGTTGTAGGTGTAATCCTAATACCCATCAGAATGTAAAGGATAAATGTTTTTAAAAGGTGGAAAATGGATGAAAAAACTCAATTAAGATGTCAATCATAGATAACTCCATGTAATACACACCTGCAAACAAGGCCTTCAATGGCTTCAAATCAGGTTTTAAGAGATAAAATGATATATCAAAGACATAACAAGGAAAGTGTAATATGCATATCATTTACATCAGGTAATACTGACACACATATGAATAAAACTCTATGAATAAGAACCTCTTAAAATCAAAGAGAAAATAACTATGATAAACTTGCATACAATATCAAAATAAATCCTTCATTGCAATAGAGAAACAATAGACAAATAAATATTTTTTTTATCACTCCGTAATTTCCAAGACTGAGAAAGAAATGAACAGAGATAACTATTTCAACCAACTTTGGATTGTATTCTGACCTATACAACCCAAGAGGGATCTCTCACAACTGAAAATTACTCAAAGATTTGGCAATTAGCTCACAGAGGTCAGATTCTAGTATAAGATGGGTTTTGTATGGTTTTTAAAAAGGCTGGTAGGATAAGAATGAGAGAAAATACCCTTGGGAAATGGAGTCAAATTCTGAAGATTAATGACAGTGAGTCAATAACAGATGGGTAATCTCTGAAAACAAAGGCAAAGTAGGCATTTTTTTTAGCAAATAATGTTTAGATGATAGCAAAAAAGAGAATAGGACATTCCATCACAGTGAGAGAAATTAAGAATTCTCAATGTAACTTTAGAAGGAAAACATAGAAGATATAGATTACTCTGGACAGAGCATCGAATACAGATGAATTATGAACCAACAATCCTTTAAACATAAAAATTATTTACTGCATGAATGGAGCATCAAAGATGAATTCCAAACATATACTCTCAGTCAAATACTAGAATAAATAAACACTAATGGAAATGTGAATTATAGAGTAAGACATGCTTAGAACATCACCATGATGAATCTCTGCTTGATGAGAGTATAGGGCTCTGTATTAATTCATAAAAATATTCAGGAAAATGATACAGTCCAAATATACATCTCTGGAAGTAAGTCCCCACCCTCATACTTTGAATACTGAAGTATATATAGACTTATTACAAATGATCTTGATATAACTAATCAAGATTTATTTTTGGAAGATATAAAACTAATTATTATAAAAATAGAAAATAATAATAGAAAACCAAGAGAATTTCTATCACAAAATATGGAATTTTCTATTTGATGGAGGTTGTTGATTATTGATTGTGCTACTAAGTGTCTTCATGCCACTGATTGTTCTCTGCCTAGTCAATTTGATCCCTGTGCCATACGTCCAGGACATGGGCTTGAAAAAGATGTCTCCAACAAGAAAATCTAGAATCACGGGAGCCCGTGTTGTGTCTTAACGGTTGGATTTTACAACCCACATAGTTCCTTGCCTGAGCGTGGATTTCTGCCATCACCTGTTCCATACCGAGATTTTTTGTTTCCATCACCTTACTGGAACTGACTTAGAAGATGGATTGAAGAAATAGGTTGTCAGCCTTGTGGATTGAAGAAGCAAGTTGTTAGTCTTGTGGATTGAAGAAACAAGTTGTTAGGCTTGTGGATTGAAGAAGTAGGTTGTCAGGCCTTTAAAAAACTATCTCCAGGTGAGAGAGGTTGCTGGGGAAGTGATTTCCTAGAGGGAGCCCAAATGAAGCTATAGTGCTCGGATAATTCCTATCCAGCCTATTGCTAAATCCCTAAAAGGGAAGTGGGGCAGCCAAAGGACTATTGAGTAGAGAAGGGGCACACTTCCTTTCGTGTGACAGGCATATGGGGAATGAGAGGTTGTAGGATGTTAGTGTGATCTGGATCTTGGGAGATAATCCTTCCTACTGTTCTGTGCAAATTTCCTATTTTACTTTCCAAGCCTAGGAATCCCTTGCCCAGTGGAGCTTAGTCCCAGTTCGGGGGTGGCCCACCGTTGAAAGTGATGAGCAACGTGGTCGAAGGCTGGGAGGTTCATGGAATGTCTGCATGCATTTGGTGTTCATATATTTAAAGATAAGTACCAAATATCTATTTTGTGTATGTTGTGTAATTGTACATGTGATATAATTGATGAGTAATGCCTGGATATATCCTATATGTTGTATGTGTAGGATTACTGTTATTTCGACATCAATCTGTGTATTGTTATCATATGTGGTCTGTATGCATATATTGTCTGTATGATTTAATGTTTTTTCTGCATGAAGAGGTGTATGATTAGAGTATGTATGCCTGTTTAATTACATTAGATAGATATATATGTATATATATGTGTGAATACTGGATGTTATCTTTATTTTCTTGTTAAGTTTTATATATGATTATTTCTGCAAAGTTATTCGAAGGCATGGCCTGGCATGTTGGTTTAAGGGTCAAGGATGTCATGAAAATGGTATCAGAGCAAGGATAGATCTCCAGGAAGTGACGTTTCTTGTCCTGTTGGTGGTCGGGGATGTTACAAAATGTTATCAGAGCAAGGATAGACATCTAGGAAGTGGTGTTGCCTGACCTATTGACAGTTGAGGATGTTACAAAATGGTATCAAAGCCATTGTTTCAACACTGATCCTGGATGGGCCATGTTAGTGGAAGTTGAAGCAAAAGTTTCAGAAAAGAATTGTTGTCAAAATGGACAAAATTCAAGTTCATAGCCCATGGTTTCAAGACTGAACCTGGATGGGCCACGAACGAGGAATTCATAGTAAAATTCCAGAGAATTTTGATGTACAAAGTTCCAGGAGGGCGTTGTGAGAACACTTGGGATATTTTTAGAAGCACAAGAGGTGTAACAGGTTAAGAAATGGCCACAGAGAAAGAAACCACAACATCTGTGGTGATTGGGTTGTAGGATCTTCTTGGGAGAAGAAGGATCCTTCATAACCATCAGATTAGGAGAAAAGCGCATGAAGGTTAACCTCTGAGTCATTCAGAATTCGTGACTTCAAAAAATTTATGGGTTATAAGAGAAAGAGGGGCAAAGCCTAAAGTTCCGAAGTCCCAAAGGGGATCTACACCATAGATCTGAGGAAGGAAAAAGTGTTGACCGATTGGATTTGGTCAAGGTTGGATCAGCTGGTTCAAGAGTTTGGAGCTTGGGAGAATCGAGGGGTACAAGTGTAAAATATTTCGAAGGCCCGAAGTCTCGAAGTAACATGGCCTACTGACGTCACCAAGAATGACGTGGACACCTGAGATGTGTGCCACATGTCAGTGAGTTAAGAACCATGGGATGACTAGAATGCTAGTTAGAACATGACACATGTCACCCATTTCATTGGGCCATGTGTCTGCTTATAATATTTCTCCACGTGGCCTCCTCTTGATAAGGGATGGTGGAGCCCTTGATTTTCATGGTGGACGCATGGTGCCAAATCGTGAAGCCTGGAGACTCAACACTTCAGAAGAAATGGTTCATGATGGAAGGGGAGGAGGAAATCCCTAAAGTTTCATAGCACCGAGGTGATGTGATGTAATGACGTCAACATGGGAGACGTGGAAGTGTTCAGAGATTAGTGGTTCAAGATTTTTGGGATGTCCAGATGTAAAATCCTTCGAAGTCTCGAAGCCCTGAATGCTCCGAAGTCCCTGAGCTCCGAAGACGAGAGTTCCATAGTGAGTATCATTCGTTGGATGCTGGAAAATCATGGACTGTTGATCCACCCTACTTCGCAAGTTTGCCAATTCATCACTTTGAGAGAGTTGTAAGGGAATTATTTTGGGGACCGTCGAAGTCAGAGTCCTCGAATCTTTGATCCACCATAGATCTGAGCAAGGAATGTGGATCATTGATTCACCGTTCTTCACGCGTTTTCTAGTTCGTTGTTTTGTAATGTTTGCGAGGTGAGAAAAAAGGGAAACCTCCAAAGCTTGGGGGCCCGATGTTTCAAGACTCTGGATAAGCACCAAAACCATTAGCACTGGGTCACAATATTGGTCACATGCTAACCAAGGGATGGAGAAAAGGGGCTAGTGCCTGAAAAATTGTTGCAAAATAGAGATGGGCTTAGAGATAAAAGCCTGAGGAGTTCTTTACCGATCAATTTCCGCTAGAAATGTAATATAAGATTTTGTTTTGGTTGAATCAAATTGGTTTATTCTGGTAAATTATTAAAATTTGTTAGCTTGAAAAAATTTTGGTTGATTGCACATATTGCAGAGTTAACAATTGACAGAACCGAACTGAACTTCTCCTCGGTATCGAGAAATGGAGGAGGCATAAGATGCTTACAGTTCGGAAAATGAAGTTAGAGGAATGGATGCCCACTTGGGAGTTGAAGGAGTGAACTCCAATGGACATAGAGAAGAGAAAAATAAGGAAGTGAGCATGATGAAGCTCATCAAAAATTTGCAAAAATACGTCCAAATTCACCAGGATGATAATGAAAGGCTTAATAAAGCCAACGAACATCATGAAGAATTCAACATGAAGTTGATGCAGATCCTAGAAAGAATATAAAATAAATTGGATAAGAAGAGTGGCTCAAGCAAATCAGGAAGTCACAGGTCTCCTGAGAAGAAAGGAAGATCAAGAAGTGCTAGCAGAGATCACTGTCACTCCCCGAAGCATTCCAATAAGAGAACACACAACAAATAAAGTCCATCCCTTGTCAGGAAGCATAAGAGGTTTGGGGTGGATGAGATACGAGGAGAAATGTACAAAATCAAACCTCTTACATTCGATGGTGAACAAAAGAAGGATGAATATGTAGAGACTTGGTTGTTGGGCATGAGAAAGTATTTTCTATTGCATAATTATTCTTCTCATGCAGAGGAAAGAATTTCCATCTACCAACTCAAAGGAAAGGCATCCAAGTGGTGGGATAAACTTGTGCAGGTGCATAACATTAAAGAGAAAAATATTACTTGTAGGGAATTCAAGAATTATTTCGAATGAGAGATACTATGACAAGAAAATGAAAGAGTTCTTTGAAATCAAGCTTGGGAGTATGAAAATAGATGAATATGAAAGAAGGTTTTTAGAATTGTTGAAGTATGTTTCTTTCATTAGGGATGAAACAATTAATATTTAGAGGTATTTGAATGGTTTTCCATCATCCATCAGTGAAAAAATACAATATGATGATCCCAAAACATTGGAGGAGAACATAAGGCAAGATAAGTGCCTATATGATCAACAAAAAGCAAGGCCAACTTTCCAAAAAGCTTGGGAAGATAGGAAGAAATTCAAGATGGATCAGAGGAAGAAAGGAACTAAGCCACCATTCTTCAAAAATAATTCTCAGGGACAACCAACTTCTAGAGAGCCCAGAATGATTGAGAGTGGTCAAAATCCAAGACAACCACCTATTCAATGTTGGGGTTGTAAAGGAGACCATATGTTTAGATATTGTTCTCACAGAAGTGACAATGTAAGAGTTGTTCGCAATTTTCAACGAGTTGAAACAATGGGGGACATGGGAAGAAATGTACCTAAGATATATGCAGCCCTGAACAACAAGCAAGAAGAGTATCAATCGCATATGATTGAAGTGGAAGGTATGATCCACATCCAAGCCATTACTCTTTTAATTGATTCAGGAGCTAGTCATAGTTATATAGATCCTAAGATGGTGGAAAGTTTTCATTTTCCAAGAAACAAACATGAAAAATATTGGTTGTTTCAGCTGGCTACCAGAGACAAAAGAAAATTTAATGATATGGTTAATTCATGTCTTGTAGACATGAATGGTTTGAGCACAAGGGAAGATTTGAACATCTTGGCTTTAGTTTCCTATGACTTTCTAATTGGGATGGATTGGTTGGACCAACATAATGCTATCCTAAACTGCCATAAAAAGGAATTTACTTGCTTGGATGAGGAAGGGAACCTAAGGAAAGTGTAGGGAATTCCCAGAGCAATTGTTGTTCGAGAAATTTCAGCAATGTAGCTAAAGAAATGCTATAGGAAAGGCTGTCAAATATTTGTAGCTCATATGGAAGAAGCACCTAAGGATAAGGTGCCACATTTGGAGGATCATGCAGTCCTGGAAGATTTTGAAGATGTTTTCAAGGAGGTACCAGGAATACCCCCAAAGAGAGATATTGACTTCTCCATAAATTTGATACTTGGGGCAACTCTAGTATCAAAGACTCCTTACAGAATGAGTACACAAGAACTGAAGGAGTTACAAATCCAACTTGAAGAACTTTTGAAGAAGGGGTATAATATATGCCCAAGTGTGTCACCTTGGGGTGCCCCAGTCTTATTTGTGAAGAAGAAAGATGAGACATTGAGATTTTGCATCGATTTCAAACAATTGAACAAGGTAACTATAAAGAATAAGTATCCTTTACCAAGGATTGATGATCTTTTCGATCAGTTGAACGATGCAAGGATATTTTCAAAGATTGACCTCATGTCGGGATACCAATAGGTAAGGATTAAAGAGGAAGATACAAGAAAGACCGCCTTCAGGAAAAGGTATGGTCATTATGAGTTCACAGTGGTGTCATTTAGGTTATCAAATGAACCAGTTGTTTTCATGTGGCCAATGAATGGTTTTTTCTGAGAACATTTGGACAAGTTTGTAATTGTATTTTTAGATGACATCCTTGTATATTCCAAGTTGGAAGAAGAGCATGAGCATCATTTGAGGATGGTGTTGCAATTTCTAAGGGACCATTAGTTGTATTACAAATTGAGCAAGTGCTCATTTGATCAAAACAAAATCCACTATTTGGTGCATATCATATCCGAAGAAGGAATAGCAGTGGACCCTGAAAACATTGAAGCCATTAAAGGGTGGACAACACATAAGAATGTTACAAAAGTCAGATCCTTCATGGGTCTAGCTGGTTACTACAAAAGTTTCAATGCAGGTTTTTCAAGAATAGCTCACCCCATCACTTCCTTGCAGAGGAAGGGGAAAACGTTTCAATGGACATTGGAGTGTGAACTGAGCTTTCAGCAATTGAAGCAATTATTAACTTATTCTCCAATTTTAAGGATTGCAGATCCAAAGATTTTGTGGTGTGCATAGATGTGTGCAAAGAATGACTTGGTGGAGTCATCAGTCAAAATGAATTTGTTGTATATTATGAATCAAGGAAGTTGAAAGAGCATGAAAGTCTCTATGCCACTCATGATTTGGAGTTGGCATCTATAGTGCACGCTTTGAATAAGTGGAGGCACTACCTCATGGGAAATAAGTTTTAGCTGAGGACAAACCATAATGGTCTGAAGTATTTGTTTGATCAACCTACTCTAAATGCCAAGAAAAGAAGATGGTTAGAATTTCTCAATGAATATGACTTTGAAATCAATCATATCAAGGGTAAAGAGAACAAAGTCATTGATGCACTCAGCAGGAGAGTGCATGAACTACATGCTACAACCATTATCATGTATCAAAATGATGTTAAAGGCAGAATTTTAGAGGTTGCAAAATCAGATTTTCAATACATAGAATTGGTAGCAAAATTACAATAAGGTAACATGCAGCAAAAAGTTAAGGATTGTGAATTGGGGATTTATGGAATTCTCTTGTATAAAACATAGTTTATGCACCCAATTCTCCTGAATTAAGGAGTCAGATTTTAAAATAAATGCACAATGTACCTTATGCAGGACACTCGGGATATCGGAAAACAATTTTAGCAATCAAAAGCCAATATTATTGGCCATGCATGGAGAAGGAATTTGCTTATTTTATTGCCAAATGATTGTAATTTCAAAAGGTAAAGTTTGAGCATAGACACCCAGCTGGTTTGCTACAACCATTACCCATTCTTGAGTGGAAGTGGGAAGTGGTGACAATGGATTTCATCACAGGATTTCCCAGAACAAGCAAGCAACATGATTCAATCATGGTGGTAATGGACATGCTTACTAAAGATGCCCATTTTATTCCTATGAAGACTACTCACAAGGAAAATAATGTTGTTAATATTTATATAAGGGAGGTAGCACGCTTGCATGGAATACCCAATACAATTTTGTCTGACAGAGATCCAAAGCTTACCTCAAATTTTTGGAAGGATTTATTCAAGGGGTTCAGAACAAATCTGAACTTCAGCATAACATATCATCCCGAGTCAGATGGGAAAACATAAAGGGTGAACCAAGTGATAGAGGACATGCTAAGGATGTATGTGATGGACAAACCATCTAAATGGGAAGACTACCTACACTTGGTAGAATTTTCCTACAACAATGGGTATCAATAATCACTAAAGATGAGCCCGTTTGAAGCACTTTAATGGCAGAAAGTGCAACACCCTAGTAACATAGGACAACCCCGTTGATAGGGAAGTGGTTGGGCCAGAGTTGCTCAAGGAAATGGAAGAGAAAATGTTGAATATTAAACATAATTTGAAATATTCCCAAGACAGGAAGAAAATCTATGCAGACAAAGGCAGAACCCACAGAGAGTTTAAAGTGGGTGATCATGTTTTCTTAAAAGTGAAGGCCAACAGAAGCTGCCTGAAGTTGGGAAATTGTTCAAAGTTGGTAGCTTGCTATTGTGGGTCATTTGAAATCCTAGAGAGGATTGCTCCAGTATCATATATGGTTGCATTACCTGCATCTATGTCTGTACATAATGTGTTTCATGTCTCGTTGCTTAATAAATATATACCTGATGTTAATCATGTTATTGATTGGAATGTGATTTAGGTGGAGCAAGAAAGTCCTTTATAGGTGCATCCGATGCACATAATGGACTGAAAAAGCAAGCCACTCCATAATGGAGACATAGGGCTTGTAAAAGTCTAGTGGACCTGGTACGGTCCTGAGGATGCAACATGGTAGCATGAAGATGGTATGCGAGCAGAGTACCCTTATGTTTTTGAAGATTTTGTAAATCTTGTTGTTTGTTATGTAAATAAGTTGCACTGAGGAAAGTGCAAAAATAAGGGGAGGGGATTGTAACACCCCAAGGCCGAGCCCCTACAAAATTTTAATTGTTTTTATAGGCTGGTGAGCCAAGTGTTTATAATTTGGAATAATTATATTTTTATTAAGCCAAAGATCCTATATGATTAAGGTTAGTGAGCCTATTTTGTATATTTAAACACTCACATTATTAATAAAATTACATCGTTTCATGTAGAACGACCACAAAGAAATATTTATGGGGTCTAAGCTCCACTAGGTAGGGTAAGGGAAGGGGATAAGTGTCTAGGAATAGGGGCTAAGCTAGAGGGCTTACCTCTAAGGGGATAATATTATATTATATTATTATTTTCAGAAAACTAAGGTTGGATATAATCGGTGTTGTTCTAGGTTCCCGGGGAAAGGGAACAAATGCTAAGTGGAGCTCATGCAGCTTCAGGAAGACATGTGTCAACCTAGGCACATGCAAATATAGTTGGGGAAATCATCTCATTGGGGGTTTCTCTTCTCATTCTGGTGTGGTTTCGCAAGTCTCATGTTCCCTCATCATTCTCGGGTTCCCTAGACATTCTCGTGACCTTCATGATTCTTTGTAAATCTGCCACCCTTCTCAATTCAATTATTGATTCATTCGTTGAACCATTTTTTCTCCATCATTGACCTCTGAAAAAGCACACACTTTGGGGTCTTGTAGTCATATTTGATTTATCATGTGTATCTCTTGTGAATCCCGACACACCCTGTATTTTACTGAGCCTGTGTTGTGACTTAACAGTTGGCCGTTACATCCCACACAGTTCCTTCCCTAAGAGTGGCTTGTTGCCATCACATGTTCCATACTAATCTTTTTTGTTTCCATCACCTTACTAAAACTGACATAGAAGCTGGATTGAAGAAACAGGTTCTCAGGCATGTGGATTGTAGAAGCAGGTTGCTAGGCCCGTGGATTTAAGAAACGGGTTGTCAAGCTTGTGGATTGAAGAAGTAGGTTGTCAGGCCTATAAAAAAGTATCTCCAAGTGCGAGAGGTTGTTGGCGAAGTTATTTCCCAGAGGGAGCCCAATTGAAGCTATAGTGCTTGGAGAATTTTTGTCTGGCCTGTTGTTGAAGCCTTGGAAGGGAAGTGGGGCAATCGAAGGATTGTTGAGCAGAGAAGGGGTAGACTTCCTGGGGTGGGATAGGCATGTGGGGAATGAGAGGTTGTAGGTTGTTAGTGTGAGTTGGATCATGGGAGATAATCCTTCCATTTTTTCTGTGAAAATTTCCTATTATCTTTGCCAAGCCTAGGGATCCCTTGCTCGATAGATCTTAGTCCCAGCTCATAGGTGACCCAATGTTGAGAGTGAAGAGAAACGTGGTGTAAGGTTGGGAGGTTTGTGGAAGGTCTGCACGTAGTTGGTGGTCATCTATTGAAAGATAAGTACCGAATATTTGTTGATTGTATGTTGTGTAATTGTACATGTGTTATAATTGATGATTAATGCTTGAATATATCATATATGTCATATGTGTAGGATTACTGTTATTTCCTCATCAATCCATGTATTATTAGCATATGTGGTCTGTATGCACATATTGTCTGTATGATTTATTGTTGTTTCCACATGAACAAGAGTATGAATAGAGTATTGATGTCTATTTAATTGCATTATATATATATATATATATATATATATATATATATATATATATATATTTGTATACTAGATGTTATCTCTATTTTTTTGTTTATTTTTATATAAGAATATTTACGCAGACATTTTCGGCAGTATGGCCTATCCTATTGGGTTAAGGGTCGGGGATGTCATGAAAATGGTATCAGAGAAAGGATAGACATCCAAGAACTGACGTCGCCCGGCCTGTTGGTGGCTGGGGATGTTACAAAATGCAATCAGAGCAAGGATAGATGTCCAGGAAGTGACGTAGCCTGACCTATTGGTGGCTGGCGATGTTACAGGAGAGGCCCAAGTGTGTCTCCTATTTGGAGGAAAAGGAGAAGACCTGAGGCATAAATATTGCAGGGTGAAATCAGGAAGATTAAGCCACTAAATTTCAATGGTGAGCATAAGAAAGGAGAAGATGTTGAGGCTTGGTTGTTGGAAATGAAGAAATATTTCTAGCTACATGATTACCCATCCTGGGTAGAAGCTAAAATTTCCACCTACCACTTGAAAGGGAAGGAAACCATGTGTTGGGATCAACTTAGACAAGCCAAGAACCTTGATGAGAAAAAAATCTCATGGAGACAGTTTAAGGGATATTTCCAAGAGAAATATTTTTCCGAGCATTACTATGAAATAAATATGAAAGAGTTCTTTGAACTCAAGTTGGGAACCATGAAAATGGAGGAATATGAGAATAAGTTATTTGAATGGTTAAATTATGATGACTTCATCAAGGATGAGAAGGTCAAAATCCAAAGATTTTTTAGTGGGTTACTGTTGATTAAGGTTGGTTGTCATTGATGTCAACCCTTGAAGAAAGCCCCGTAGCACAAAGGTTGGGTAATGGACCCAAGATTGTTTTTATGTAAAGATGACTCATTATTGTCTTTTCATGGTTGATAATAAGTAGAAATGGATGAACTCCAAAGTGGTCCCGTTATGGTGAAATCCCTCACGGGAAGATGCTTTGCGGATTGAGTTATCCTAGAAGTATGGTTAGAGAACCCATGCTTATTTGTAGAATAATAAGATGAACTCGAGTGAATTTTTTAGTGAAACTATCCTATATGGATATTTCTTTTCATTCCATTTCTGGTGGTATGTGGAACGTCACATAACTCCTCACGGTTAGAGAGTTATGGACATGAGAAGTTGGAGAACCTAGGTTTGGGTAATGGACCCAAGTTTGTTTGATGGATAA
This sequence comes from Picea glauca, assembly GCA_000966675.3. NCBI lineage: Eukaryota > Viridiplantae > Streptophyta > Pinopsida > Pinales > Pinaceae > Picea > Picea glauca. Next base: position 780,659 of record JZKD02S2118028.1, read on the forward strand.
TGGTATGGGTTTTGATATATTTTCAGGTAATAATATTCTATATGGATAATACATGTCATTCCATTTTTGGTGGTATGTGGAATGTTACATAACTCCTCACGGTTTGATAGTTATGTCCTTACGAAGTTGGAGGACCCTCATATGTCATCTAGAAGCCCCAAAAGGTCAAAGTAGTCAAAGTGGTTTAAGAGATTTTAAAAGGTAAATAATAAAGTGA
>JZKD02S2118028.1:789060-822028 GCA_000966675.3 Picea glauca
GACCTAGAAGATGTTTTTAAGGAAGCTACTTGGAGAGTATAAATAAGAGGCAAGGCTCTCTCATTTAAGACACACTTGAGAATATTGAATAAATATAGGTTTCTGAGGTAACCAATGGATATCGAAGCCTAATTTATGAAGAAAGTGAAGAAAACAAGGCTAGAATTCAAGGAAGGATAAATTCTTTTGATGATGCTTTCTAAGGTATGTTTTTTTCAGGTCATCTCACCATTTTCGCAATAAAATTTTTTATAGAATGATTTAGACCATGAAATTTCTATTCCATTGAGGAAACATATCCAATTATATGTGTTAAACAATTCATCTCATGGTTCGTTGTATTTTTGGAGTTACACTCTTGGAAAATAGGGTTTGTGGCTAGTCCTGAAACTAGTCAAAAACATGTGTTTCAGGTAAAAACGTCATAAATTCTTCATAACAGATCCAAATTTAGTAAGACCAAATGTGTTGGTTAGAGTACCATATTTAGTAGGCTGTGTAACTATTTCATATCAATTAAACAAATATTTCATGTGGGGCATGCTCTACAAGGTCTCTCTCTAGAATAATCCAGAATTCAGCAAGGTGTGCCATTTTTTCCATAACTCCTTTTCTGAGAGGTTCAAAGTAGTGACACCTAGAGGAATTGCACAAAACATACTGAATAATATTATAGATCAGTTTTGGATCTTTATTCATTACAGGTACAAAGTTATGATTATTTTGAGTTAGGGTTGTTGACTAATCCAAAACTAGTCTTGTGAGACTAAAGAAACGTTTGATGAAGATGCTAGTCTCTTGTTGTTAAAGTTAAGTAAGGTTTGTAGGTATGTGATCATATACAACATGTCTATTATAGAGTTACAAATCATATTTGGATGATGAAATTGATGAGGGATTTTGGTTGAGGTACAAGTTGGGTACATGGTTGAGACAAGTAGTTGATGAGTTGGCACATACATGAGGTGTATAGTTGATGATGTTGGTACATATTGATGAGTACTTGACACATGATTGGTACATACTTGTTACATGGTTGGTTTCACTTGTTTATGGTACATGTTGATTACAGATTGTTTGTTACAGGTTGGTGCATGGTTGATGCACTTATTTATGGTACATGTTGATTACAGGTTGATGTACAGGTTGATGCATAGTTGATGCATGGTTCAGGTTTATTGGTACATGTTTACAATGATATATCTCACAGTGACAGTGTGATAGTGGTTCCATCATTCTACTTCTACTTCAGGGTGGTTGGACGAGGCAAAGACAGGTGATTGTAGCCACCTTCCGGTTGTAGCCTAAGAACATAAGGGGTTGTAGCCTCCTTCTAGTTGTAGCTAGAGAAACAGGGAGTTGGATATTCCCTCAGGTTGTAGTCTAAGAAACTAGGGGGTTGGAGCCTCCTTCCAGTTGTAGCTGGAAAACAAAGGAAGTTGGTGCTTCCAATGAATGTAATTCTTCAAGACATATAAGATAAAGCATTCTATGGTTTTCCCCCGATTTGTGTTTCCACATAAAACACTGGTGTACTATGTATGTGTGTGATTGTTCATTTCTTACTATTCATTATTGGATAATAATTCTGCATTGATATAACACTTGGATTATTTGGAGAAAAAGGATTATAATTACGCTATTACTGATTCACCCCCCTCTCAATAATTCAACAGTTACCCACTTTCTATAGTGATAAGATTCAATATGATAACCCCAAAAACTTGGAGGAAACCATAAGGAGAGAAAGGCATATGTATGAGAAGAGAAAAGGAAGACCAGTTTTCCAAAAAGATTGGAATTACAAGATGAGGGGTAAAAATGATCAAAGGAAGAAGGGTTATAAGACACCCTTCTTTAGGAATAATTCCCAAGAAAATCAGCAAGGTCAAGTCACCCAAAATGAACACAAGACTGCATATTCATTTGGGAAAATGCCAAGGTAGCGGTCAATTCAATGTTGTGGATGTGAGGGAAATCATATATATAGGGATTTTCCTCACAAAGGAGAAAGAATGAGGATTTTCCACAACATTCAAGAGGCTGAAACAATGGAATACATGGGCAGAAACATGCTAAGGATTTATGCAGCCTTGGATAACAAGCAAGCTAATTATCAATATCCCATGATTGAAGTGGAACGTAAGATCAATAATGAGCCCATAACAATTTTAATTGATTCTGGAACTAGCCATAGTTACATAAATGCTAACATTGTTGAAATATTTCACTTGCAAAGAAGTAAACATAATAAATATTGGTGAGTTCAGTTAGCCATGAAGGCTAAGAGGAAAATCAATGAGTTGGCTAAATATTGTTCGATAGACATGAATGGACTCAATACAAAGGTGAATGTAGACATCATACCATTGGGTTCATATTATTTTCTAATTGTCATGGATTGGTTGGAAAAACATCATGTTATCCTAGACTGTTACAACAAGACAATCACATGACTTGATGAGGAAGGGAATTAAGGAAATTTTCAAGGAATTCCATGAGATGTAGTTTTTAGAGAGATTTTAGCTATGCATTTGAATAAGAGTTTCATGAAAGGATGTCAGATGTTCATAGCCCATATGGAGGAGGAAACCAAAGACAACGTGGCAAGAATTGAAGACCATCCAGTTTTGAGGGATTTTGAAGATTTTTTTAGAGAAATTATGGGACTACCACCAAAAATAGACATTGATTTCTCTATTTATTTGGTTCTAGGAGATTCCCCGGTGTCTAAGACACATTAGAAAATGGGCACACTAGAAATAAAAGAGTTACATATGCAGATTGAAGAAATTTTGAAGAAGGGGTATATACGCCCAAGTGTGTCACCTTAGGGATCCCTAGTTCTTTTCTTAAAGAAGAATGATGGAACCTTAATGTTGTGTATTTATTACAACAAGATTAATAAGGTCACCATAAAGAATAAGTATCATTTTCCAAGAATTTATTATTTGTTTGATTAGCGAAAGGGTGCAAGAATATTTTCAAATATTGACTTGAGATCAGGCTATCATCAAGTAAGGATAAAGGAAGAAGACATCAATAAGACAACATTCAAGACAAGATCTGGGCATTATGAATTCATGGTAGTTCCATTTGGGCTATCAAACGTCCCAATTTTTTTTATGTGTTTGATGAATGGAGTGTTCAGGGAGTACTTGGACAAGTTTGTGATTGTGTTCCTAGATGATATACTCTTCTATGCTGGGTTGTTATATTCTTTGCAGTGAAAGTCTAGTCGATGGATTGACAATAGTCGAGGTGGATTGAAAACAAGTTGAAGGTCAAGGAAGTCAACCATGAAAATTCAAATTCAAAAATATCGACGACAAGTCAACCAACAAGAGGTAGGAGTGCGGGCATGAGACGACTGACTAGAGACCGAATGAATTCTGACTAGTATCCAACTCATAAGCTGACTTGGAGTCGACTGTAACATAATCCCATGATTTATAGGATTTGTAGCCAATGATATGTATGGGTATGTAGCAGTTTTTAGGCACCAATCTGTAGGGATTTTCCTGTTGTAAATCCTATAAAGAGGCATGTTGTAAGGACATAAAGGCTAATGCAAAACTATTGTAATCGTAGAATGCACTTATGCAGGTTAATGCATGTGTAATTGCAGGTTGTTGGTCATGCATATGTAAGACAAATTGGCTATAGGATTATTCTTACATAGGAAAGAGGGTATGATGTCGATTGTGTCTTAGGTGTGGACCAAGGTTAGACATGTAACCTTTTATTTAAATTGAATAAGAAAGCAAGAGAGTAAGATGATCAAAGGAATGTTGGTTTTTCTTGGTTAAGGGTTCTAGGGTAAAATCTCGGTGAACTGTGTGATTGCTTATTTCATTTACGTTCTTGATTAAATTCTTCTTCTCTTATGCTAGGATTAATGTGGAAGTGTCTTCCATTTCCTGACATGTGGTATAAAATCTTAGGTTTTCCCTAACAAGTGAGTTATCACAGTGGTGCTATGCTTTGGTGAGTATACCAGATATTGATTTTTCAATCTTGAATCTGAGAACTTAACCCTAGGTACAGTAAGAGTCGTAAGTCATAAATTGAGTTAAATATCGTGGTAGAGAATGGAGAGTATTTCTAGAATAGAGATAGAAAAATTCAATGGCCAAAATTTTGAGCTTTGGAAGATTAAAATGGAATATCTTCTTATAGATTGAGAACAATGAATAGTGGTCTATCCAAGTACCCAGCCGACATGCAAGTCGATGAAATAATGGGAGAAAATTGAAAGAATATAAAGAAGAATGATTCAACTTTGTCTTGTAGATTCAGTGCTTCTGAATGTCTCAGGTGAATATTTGACCAAGAAATTGTGGGACAAGATGGGAAGCTTACACCAGTCGAAATCTCTGGTAAATAAGTTGTTCCTTAGAAATAAATTGTATCTTTTGAGGATGAGTGATGGAAGTTTGGTGAATGAGCATTTAAATGTGTTTAATACTTTTTTAAGACCATTATCATCTGTGGATATTAATATCACTAATGAGGAGAAATGTATCAGCCTATTATGCTATTTTCTAGACTCCTGGCATAGCTTAGTCATGGATATTGGGAGTAATACAACCACACTAGCACTAGAGGAAGTGGTTGCTTCTCTAATGTCGGAAGAAATGAGAAGGAATAACATGGAAGAATAAACAAAATATGCTCTAGTAGTGAGAGGTCGACCGACAAAAAGAGATAAAGGTGGATTCTTTGGTCGAAATTTCAAGTCGAAGGGTAGATCTAAATCCTCGGTTCAGTCAATGTGAAGATGTTGGAAATGTGATAAAGATGGGAATTATAAAAAGGATTGTAAGTCGAAGGAAAAAAAATTCAGTGATGGATCTAACGAGAAGTAGTCGACTGAGAGAAAGGCGGCCTCAAACAAGGGAGGTGATGTGTACCTGGCGTCAACAAATACACAGTCAGATAAATATGTTGGGTTGATCAACTCATGACAATCCTATCATATGAAACCACATAAAGAATGGTTTTGTGAGTATGAATAATATGATGGGGGTGATGTGTTCTTGGGGGACAACTCAACAACCACAATTGTCCGACAGGGAAGAGTCTGACTGACACTACAGGATGGGAGGGAAAAAACCCTTCCATGTGTGCTACACATTCTAGGTTTGGAAATAAACCTAATATCTATCAGCAAGATGAGTGATGCAGGCGTGCATACTCTGTTTCAAAAGGATTCGTGGAATATGGTTAGAGGTGCGATGGTATTAATGAAATGAGTTCAGATTGGTACCTTGTACAAGATGTTAGGGAATGTCGACTCGATTGGATGCAATAGTGTTGTTTCTCTTGAAATAAACTCTACTGCGAATCGATCGGAATTGATTTCAACACAACACGACTTGACGCGATCCAAGTCAATTCAAAATGACTCGACAAGAATTGATGAAATCGACCTGACCAGGTTATGGAACAAGAGGATGGGACACATTGGATAAAAAGGAATTCGAGCTATGCAAAGAAAATGTATGGTCAAAGGTTTTCCTAAATGTGGTTTAGAAGTTGTCTTTTGTGAACATTTCATATATGGAAAACAAAATCAGGTGAGGTTCCCATCTGGAGTGAAAAGGGAAAATGGGATTCTATAACTAGTGCATAGTGATGGGTTTGTCTCGGTTACAGTGCCTTCACTTGATGGATCCATGTATTATGTCTCCTTCATAAATTATTTCTCCAGGAAGACATGGATATATTTCCTAACGAAGAAATCAAAGGTTTTCGAGGGATTTAAGGAGTTTAAAGCTCTTGTGGAAAACCAGACATATAAGAGGATTAAAGTGCTGAGGACTCAGAATGGTGGTGAATTTTGTGGAAAATAATTTGATCACTTCTGTAAGTAGTGTGGCATAACATGCCAAAATACCACACCATATACCCCACAACAAAATGGATTTGCTGAGAGAATGATCAAAACGTTGATGGATAAGGCAAGGAGCATGCTTAGTGGTGCTAGGCTCACACAAGAATTATGGGTGGAGGCAATCAACACTGCAAGATATCTGGTAAATATTTCTCCTTCATCCATGTTAGTTGACATGACTCTAAATGAGGTATGGTCTGGTAATAATACTTTGGTAGCACAACTCAAAGTATTTGGCTGTGATGCATTTGTGCATATTCCCAAGGAAAAGAGGAGAAAGTTGGAAAATAAGGTAGTCAAATGTATTTTCATTGAATATAAAGAAGGAATGAAAGGATATAAGCTCTGGGATCCTACATCAAGGAGAAATTTGTACAGTCGATATGTGGTATTCAAAGAAGTCAAAGGTAAGTCCGAGCTTGAGGAAGTTGTTCAAACTTAGAATAGTCCTGATACGATGCAGTTTGAATTGAGAAACGAAGAAGATGATTCAGATGAGTCGACTGAATCTGAGGAAGATGTGAAGGAACTAACTCCAGTGGTAAGGAGTTCATAAATAATAATAAAACCAATTGAAAGGTATGTTCAACCTGACTTTTGTTCCTCATTTGTGTTAAATGCCATCGATGATGATCCCAAGTTGGTCAATGAGGTAGTTGACTCTGCATATGGTAAACTTTGGAAGGATTCTATGGTCGAAGAGATGGAATCCTTGTACAAGAATGAGACATGGGATTTAGTCAAGTTACCTAGTGGAAGAAATCACATTCATAGAAAGTGGGTATTCAAGAAGAAGATGAATGTTGTAGGACAAGTCGTGAAGTTCAAAGATCGACTGGTAGCGAAAGGTTATTCCAAGTTGAGGGATTTGACTTCAGTGATATTTTTTCCCTTATTGCAAAGCTAAATTCCATTAGAGTAATAATATCTCTTCCTACAACATTTTATCTAGAGATAGAAAATATGGATGTGAAGAAAACATTCCTACATGGGGACCTGAAATAAGAAATCTACATGAAACAACCTAAAGGATTTTTAGTAAAGGGAAAGAAAGAGTTGGTGTGAAAACTCAAAATATCCCTTTATGTTCTAAAGCCATCGTCAAGGATGCGGTACCAGAAGTTTGACACACACATCCTTATTTTTGGATTTGTGAGAAGCAAAGTTCATCATTGCATATATTCCAAGGAAGAAGGTGGGAATTTCATATATGTAGCTTTGTATGTCTATGACATGTTTCTAATTGGAAACAACATGGACGCAATAAAGGATGTGAAGAAGAAGTTATCCTCCAAGTTCGACATGAAGGATCACGGTGCAACTAAATTCATTATGAGAATGGAGATTAAGAGAGATCGAGCCACTAGAAAGCTCTGGTTGAATCAAACAAAGTATATTAAAACAATGTTGAAACATTTCAACATGAAAGATTGCAAACTAGTGAAGGTGCCAATTTTTGTGAAAGTAAGGCTTACTATTGAACAGTCTCTAATGACACATGAATAAATAGAGGACATGGCACATGTTCCCTATACAAGTGTTGTTGGTAGTCTAATGTGTGCAATGGTATACACTCAACCAAACATTTCCCATTTAGTGGGACTGTTGAGTAGGTACATGTTGACACCTCAAAAGGAGCAGTGGACAACTATTAAGAGAATATTTATGTATTTTTGTGGCACGAAGGACTATGTTATATTGTACCAAGGAAAACATGGAGGTGAAAGTGGTAAAGTATATGTACATGGTTTTGTCGACATTGACTAGGATGGAGATCTAAATCAACGGAGGTCGACCAACGGATATGTATTCAAGATGTTTAATGAAGAAATAAGTTGGATGCGTAAGTGACATGCGGTCATAGCCTTGTCAACAATAGAATATGAATACATGGTGGCCATTCATGGAAGAAAATGAGCGATATGGATTCAAAGGTTGTGTTCACGAATTGGGTTTGAGAAGAGATATATGAAGGTGAGTTTTTATAGTCAAAGAACAATATTTATGGAAACGAACCTTTTTTATCATTCAAAGACTAATCACATTGATGTAAAATACCATTTTGTGAGAGACATGGTGGAAAGTAACAAGGTTTTACAGGAGAAAGTAGACACGTTGGAAAACATAACAGACTTGTTGACCAAGTCTGTGAGTGTTGTGAATTTCTCTTGGTGCAGAGAGGCAATGGGAATTGGTTCCTTGGTTTTGTGAATGAAAGTTTAGGAATATTTTGTTTCCAAAAAGAAGACAACATGTGGGAGAATTTTGGGTTCTTATATTCTTTGCAGTGAAAGTCTAGTCAAGGTGGATCGACAACAGTCAAGGTCTAGGTGGATCGACAACAAGTTGAAGGTCAAGGAAGTCGACTTGGCTACAAGGTTGTTCTTGCACATGCAAGAGGGTATGATGTCGATTGTGTCTTAGGTGTGGACCAAGTTTGGACATGTAACCTTTTATTCAAATTGAATAAGACAACAAGAGAGAACAACACTCAAAGGAATGTTGGTTTCTCCTGATTAAGGGTTCCACGGTAAAATATCGGTGTATTATGTGATTACTTGTTTCATTTGTGTTCTTGATTAAATTATTCTTCTCTTATGCTAGGATTAGTGTGGAAGTGTCTTTCATTTCTTGACAGTCTTCTCTAAATCAAAACAGGAGCATGAGAAATAATTAAGAATGGTGTTGCAAGTTCTAACAAAGCATAAGTTGTATGCTAAGCTAAGTAAGTGCATCTTTCACCAAAGGAAGATTCACTACTCGGGCATATAATTTTAGTGAAATGGATATATGTTGATCCTAAAAAGATAGAGGCCACTAGAGGATGGCCATTTCCCAGGAATGTGATAGAATCCATATCATTCATGGGTCTTTCTGGTTATTACCGAAGGTTCTGTTAGGGAGTATAAATTTACAAAGTCAAAACAATTTGTTTCGTTGTTGATTGAGTCTTGTGATCATGACCATGTGTCAAGGTACTAGGGTTAGTGTCCCATGACAAAAATTTTGGGTTCATTCAATTATGAGTCATTTTTTGTTTTTATTGAGTCATGTCTAAGGAGATAGAGTATCATTCCAAGTCATAGTTGAAGAGGTCAGTCTTTTCCAAGGTCAAATCAGTTTGTCACATAGTCTTTGTCATCATTTGAAGAGGGTGAGTATTAATTTGTTACTTTATGTCTTAATAAGTTCATAGGGGCATGTTTTCACATGTACTAAAGGTTTCATAGGTTTCCCAATGTTACACATTATTTTGGTCACTCTGATGATGACCCTACAAACATGTGTTCAGGATTCCAAAAAAATCTTTCGCATGAGGAAAATGGCTAAGTTCTTCCCATACAAGGCACATTTTTAGAATGATGCCGCAGGATGACAGTGTTACACAATGTGAAAATCTTTGATTTCCGCAGGCTGCTCTATGCTTGGCCCACGGGATTTCTGAATGCTTCCATATAGGTAGGGTGCAACGACATTTGAAGCTAAGAAAAGGAAGAAGTTTCATGAAGTTTCTAGAAGGAGAATATTCTAGAATGTGAGGTGGTGTCCGTATGGTTGTGATCCTATTGGCTTCTTTGATTTAGTGGGATCATCCTCATCCTAGTAACCACTTCACCTTCTCCTATATAATAATGGATTTCTCATGGGAAAGGTTAAGCAAGGTCAAGCAAGATTGAGAAAAGAATTGTTGGAAGAATAGGCTGAAGACTGTGTGAAGAATCCTAATACATTTGATGCTTGAGGTCTCCATTTGTCCATCAATCTCTGTGGACCATCTTAATGCAAATTCAGAGAAAGTGTATGTGTGTGTTGGAACAAAGGACCACCAAAAGGGAACTTGCGACATCAAGGCAATTTGGTTGTATCTTCCACTTTTATTTAATATGATACAGTGACATGTTTCTTTCCCATAAAATTATTAGCATTTTATTACATGAATCCTTGATCACATGTTTAGGTTTCCTTTGAATCTACAATTATTTATTTCACTTTGATTGGTTTGTGTCATTGCAGATCTGATATCACAAGAGCATCAGAGTGAAGTAGGGACAACAAAGATATAAGGAAGTGATCTCAAAGGTAAGTCGTCAATTCCTTCTTTGACACTTAGATCAATGATTATAACTTAGGGGAAGCATCATGTCCTGTCCTGTTTTGTTCTAGATCCAGGTGGATCTAGGGAGATTAGTTTATGTCCACATTTACCGATTTATCCTATAACAAAATTGATGACTCCACTGGGGACACAACTTTATTGTGGTTTTTGTTGGCCATTTTATTTTGACCTATTATTTTTACTTGAAATCAATCTTTGAGTCTGTGGGAGATCCATTCAGACTCTATGGTCTTAAAAATCCACTTAGGTGTTTTACCCTCTTTTCAAATTTTCTTGATTTACAAACACTTCCGCACTGTACCCTATACATTGCCTGTGGAAACCTTTGATTTTTGCATCCTGGTTGTTTACTTCAGTGCGAGATTTCCACACCCTATCTGTTTCTGGCCTGTGGAAACTCTCCATTTCCACACTATGCTTTGGTACCAGCCTGCAACGACGTTTGTGAAATGTTTTGAGTTGGGTCTTGTCCTCTGTTGATGCCCAGTTTTTCTTTAGTCAGCTGGGGGTAGTTTGAATGCTAGTTCTTGACTTTTTTCTAACTGTTTGACTTGCTATTGATTGGTTTCAAAGATCAGACACCTCTCTTTTACTCTTTTTCCAATTTTCCGTTTTTCATTTTTATCGACAAGGGTATAATCTCTGACCTAGTGTCTGAGTTCTTGTTCCATTACAAGTCGTTGATTGGATATGAATTTTTTGGATTGATTACATGTTCCAGATTGCTTGATGATTGAGAAGTCATCTTTTCATTCACATTTGAAGAAACATTTTCTTGTCATATTTTATTTTTATCTCCATTGAAAGATCGATTTGGGTGCTTGTTGAGTGTTTTATTTTCATTGATTGCTCATCCTTTCTTAATTCCATCCCTGTTTTGGTTTTCGAAAAGATAATTAAAGTCTTTCAGTCTTTTAGGTAATCATTTATACAAAAAATATTGGCATTCAAAAAATTGAAAAAGAACAAATAGAGAAATTACATTGTTCGCGATTGTTTGGTATTTCAATCAAAGAAAAGGAATTGTACGTCATAGTTCTCGTTGTTCCAGAAAGATACCTTCTCCCTAGTGTAGATAGAATTCATCGAACGAAAGTTTGCATCATTCATTTCTATTTGCATATTATTGGGTCTAGGTCTTACACAACATTTGTTTCATTTCCATCTATCTCTTGAGTAACAACAACCTCTAAAAAACATTGCAAAATTTAAAACTCAATTAGTAACTTTTATTTTCTAGGGCTCTTTTACACCAACATTAGCTAGGCTAGAGACTTGGAATAGGTAGTGAGACACACTCTCCAAAGCACAAAACAAACAATAGTATCTTGTGATAGGGAGTGTTCAAATCCATTTGAAAACATTTTGTCCTGGGAAGCCCTTCTTACACAAGGGTCAAGCCTGAGGTCACATTGAGATTGGCGGAGTTACTCACCCTTCTTTGTTGGTCTCAATGTAGAGATTGCACATATTACAGGGGTCTCTTGATGGTATACCCACAATGATGAGTGGAATCCTCTCAAGTTGATTTCAAGCTCGATAACCTACCCTTGCATGTGGATCGGACTGTCGACTGTTTCTCAATGAATCACTATTGTTTGTGGTAAATTTAGTATTCTATATTCTTAGGGTCTTACACAAGGTGACTATGGAGGGGCAAGTCTTCATGATACCTGGAATTGAAGTTGGCCAGACTCACTTGGGATACTTGGAGGGTATACCCACGATTATGTGTGGGAGCTTGCACCAAGGTGTGAGTCTATTAAGAAGGTCGTCAAAGTAACTTTTCCACCCTAGCCCAGTCCCTTCTTGTGTCGGTTTCGTAACGTTGGATTTCATCACCAACTAGTGACTTCAAAATGAGGAGGTTTGTTTGCCTAGTTTTAACTCTACATTTTATTAGTGAGTGTTGTTTGTTTTCATAGTTGGCCATATATTTTTTCCGCAGAATTTTTGCTTCCACCAACATAAACCCTCCCTGTCGTTCGCGCAGGGTACAGGGACTTCCCCCATAAAATATGGAAGATTCTACCCCTATACCCCCTCATTCATCGGAGGGCTCTCCTCAATAGAGTGAGGTCTAGGGTACCACCACTATACAAGACGAGGGTTCTTCATCTTTGGAAAGTTTTTGAATTATTTCTAATTCTATGGAAGCTTTTTACATCCCTCTTGGATACGAAAGACATTTTTTTCCGAATGAATTTAGCTGGGGAGATTGTTATGTTTCTTCTGGAATGCTAACTGGACCTTTTGGAGATGATGATCTCTTCTGGACTATGGACATAGTTAGAAGCCCACCTCACATGTTTCGAGACATTTATGGCTCAGGGGAAGGAACAGGTATACCTGCCATCCCTGAGCTACTTGAAACGTTTGCTACCCTCTCGATACCTCTAGATCATTTTTCTAGTACAAATTCCTATGTCTTCGTTGGTTCAGATGCCCAATCAGTTGGTCCTAGTTCAACCATCCCTCTCTATATGGCACACTCTACCATGGTCCCTCGTGCTACAACTACTCCCATCGGGAATGTAGTGGTTAACCATGCTCCCATTGGTACACCACGTTCCTCTAGACCTACCCCTTCCCTCCCCCTTGGGTATCATGCTTTGAACCCTTCTTCTACCATCCATACCCAAATTCCATCTGGAGTTCCACTTGGGCATAATACCTCTGCTAGTTATGTTCCCACACCTTCCCAGGTCCTCTCTAGAGGGACTTATCCACCTCTTCATGGTAGATATGGCCCTAGTGGATCCAGTCTGATTGGAAGCACTCATCATCTACTCAATTCTGGTTACCAGATTCCTCCTGGAGGGAAATCTTACGCTAGGGGGAAACCTCAATTTGGTGGTCAAAATAAAATTGGCATGCCACCTCCATATGGAGGACAATCTTAGGTTGGAACTTACAATTCACAATTTGGACCGAACATGTCAAACTTGTTAGCTCACCTTTGGAACCTTTGTCTTCAAGGAAACCTGCAACCCTCTGGGGGGAAACCCTCTCAAGATAGTTTTTATGTGCCCCCTAACTATGGTTATGCATATTCAGGTTCTTTAAATCCCACTTGGGGTCCTAACTTTCAATCCAGTACTCCTTTTCAAGGGAACATCCCTAACCAGTCCAACCCCATGGGCTACATGCCTCCTCATCACCGGCCAAATCTGTCAGAACCTACCCCTCATGTGCAAACTGATTATGGTCCTACTGGTATACCAATAAGACTTCCTCCCCAAAGACACCAATATCCTCAAGTGAATAGATAGTTGCCCTTTTTAGCCACATTGGACTTACCTAATTTGTCTAGAATTTTGAATGATCCTATCCATCACTCTCCTCATTGGCCCATCATACCGACCAAATTACCATCGGACATTCTTAAGTTTGATGGTAAATCAGGAGAGGATCCAAACAATCATGTCATGACTTTCCACCTTTGGTGTTCATCCAACTCTTTGATGGATGACTCCATTCGATTATGCCTTTTTCAATGAACTCTCACGGGTTCGGCCACGAAGTGGTGTATTGAATTACCATGAAGCTTCTTCGTCGACTTTAATACCCTAGCCATGGATTTCCTCACACGCTACCAGTTGCCAATATGTTATGAAACGGGAACCGTGATTTTGAGTTCTTTCAAGAAAAATAAATCCACTCACATCTCTGATCACATTCATGAGTGCCAACAAATACGATGTTTATTCAAACTCGATCTTCCCGATTAGTTATTGGCAGAATGGTTCACAAAATCCTTCATGAACGACATCTATCATGAAATTTTCATGGGTGGAGTTGTCACAGAAGAACAAGTGATCGATCGTGCTCAATACCTCGATCTCGTTTATTCACAAATGGGCACTCTTTACGATCTTTTCCGTAATGCACCTCATCCTTCTTCAACGACCACCTCAATGACCCTCGCATCTTCTCATTCTACTGATGGTGTGATAGGTACTTTCCATGCTCAACCTCAATCTACACAGATCTCTCACACCAACCCTAAATCCCATGCTTCTAATTTTCAAACTTCTTCAACGCCCACTCCTCACACCGATAAAACATCAGAAGTGAACGTTGTTCAATCAACTACTACCAGTAAGAAAAAATCTAAAAGGGGAAGGGTAGGAATAACGAGGATAAAAATAACAACCCAAAATCTGACAAGACCAAGTCACAACCTGCTGATGACAAGGACAAACACAAACCTCCCTATCCTTGCCTTACCTGTGGTGATTATCACTACATGAAGGACTGTCCAAGATGTGTGGAAGTCACAAAGTTCCTCCAAGGGATCCCAAAACCTCCTACACTTGTCGTCTTGTCTCAGCCCTTCCCTTCTCAACAGTAGGCTCAATTGGTCCTCCATGATCAACCTGCTTCCTCCACTACCTCCTACGTCCTTATGTGTATTGGTGATTCAAATAAGAATGAAATCACACTTACCACTCGGGCCAAAGATTATTCTTCCTCAAAAGAGAAAGTTGAAGACACTCCACCTTCATTGGTTCAACCACCTCCCTCGATTCCACCTACCAATGATCCTCTTCATCTCGAATGACCAAACCTCGATATAGTCCTTAACCCTCCTCCCAAGGGCATGGTTCGAAAGTCTTCCTTCAATCCTCATGCACACGTTTCTCAGAACTACAGTATTGTAGAATATCTAATGCAAGCACCCTCTGCAATGTCAGCTCTCAAATTCCTTCAAAGTTTTCCCACTCAACGGAAGGCACTGCTGAAGGCTATTGGTGGAATTGACCCCATAGATACAAATTTGATAATTTTTGACCTGGAAGATCACATTCCAAGGTTACCCCCTCAGCTCGTATTTTAGATACAAGTTGTTGTCATAGATAAGAACATTTGTAGAATAGTTATTGATGAGGGTGCCTCAATGTGTGTTATGTATATTGTTTACTGGAAAGACATTGGCTCTCCTCCCTTAATTGAATCACACAACACACTCAAATCCTTTAATGGATCTGGCTTTAAACCCTATGGTGTACTCCCTTCATTTCCTATTACGTTAGAAGGCAAATCGGTCAATGTTGAAGTTGAGGTATTTGACACACCTCTCGATTACAACCTCTTACTTGGTTGTAGTTGGATTGATTCCATGCATGCAGTCATGTCTACTCTTTTCCACATCGTGTGTTTTCCACATCAGGGAAAAGTATTTACATTAGACCAACTGGCCTTCTTTAACTCTGATACTCATACTAGAAACGTACCTTTCATTGCAAAGAGACCCCCTGGGTATGAGAATGTCTGTGTGGGTCTACTAAAAGACTCAAACTTGATGGGTACGTTCCCGATCCCTCCACCCGATATTCCACCTCCTTTGGTTTCCTCGATCAACATGATTTCCACCTCCTTCCACGAAACCCCTACATCTTCTGACCCATGGGTAGTACCCAAACCCGGTGTTTATCTTCTCTATGGTGACCAGATTCCTTTAAGTCCAGTTGAATATGCTTACCAAGCCATTCAATCGACCGACCCTTCTACTCCCTCTCTTGATGATTCATCTCCTAACCCGTTCCATGGTATTTTTCTCACGGACGAGATGATCATGTCATTTATGTCCATGGAAGACACTCCATGGGATGATGGGCATCATCGTTCCATTCTCTTCCTAGAGTAGCACACCTTAGAGAGTTACCAATGGATCTCAACTTCGTAGACCATTGTCATTATTTATTCTATTCTCGAGTCCACACATGACATGTTATATGAAGGGAACTTGAGTAACATCTCATCCACCATCCCCCTCGACATATCTATTAAACCTGGAGTTTTCAAAAATGTTCACATCGAAGCTTCATGTTCCACCAATGAGGTTGTCACATATAAGTCCCTTTTTCAATAATTTCATGACATCTTCACATGGAGCTACGAAGAGATGTTGGGTATTGACCCTAATATTGTTGTACATGAAATTAAGACCTACCCGGGCGCTAAACTCGTCCGGCAGAGACTTCGCCCGGTCCACCCCCGTAAAGCAGTTGCTATCAAGCTTGAAGTCGAAAAAATTATTAAAGTTGGCTTTATCTATCCCGTGGCTTTGACTGATTGGGTATCCAATCTAGTTCTGGTTAACAAGAAATAAGGTAAGATCCGTGTCTATGTATATTATAGGGATATCAACAAAGCTTGTCCTAAGGAAAAATTTCCTACCCCCTTCATTGACCAAATCGTCGACGATTGCGCTGGAAGTGAAATCTTCTCTTTGATGGACGATTTCTTCAGATATAATCAAATCAATATCTTACTCGCGGATCAACACAAAACCACTTTGATTTTTCCTTGGGGAACTTTTGCCTACCATAAACTACCCTTCAGTTTAAAGAACGCCAGTGCAACTTTTCAACGCACAATGTCTTATGATTTTCAAGATATTAAGCACATTGTACAACAATATCTAGATGACCTACCAGCGCATTACATGCATCGTAGTTATCATTTGACACACCTCCAAGCCATTTTCCTTCATTATCTATTCTATTATATACGCTTAAACCCACATAAATGTGTATTTTGTGTGGAATCCGGTCGACTCTTGGGCTTTATTGTGTCACGTTAGGGATTAGTGTAGATCCTTTGAAGGTCGAGGTGATTCTCAATATCCCTCCTCCTTCCTCACTCCGCCAGTTGCAAAGTTTGCAATGGAAGGAAAAATTTTTACGTCGTTGTTGGTGCAGTTATTTGCATAATATATTACCAAACGTAAATTATCAACTAGGATTTGTAGTCAAAAGAGTTGATGCACTATATGTGTCAGTAACCGATAGGATCCTATGTCTGATGAGTATGGTTCAATAAAGAAAACCATATAAAAACCAATACTCTATTTTCACACTTTAAAGATAACACTCTTCACACAATTCATAAATTAGAAAGAAAAATTTTCAATCATCCACTCAAAATATTTTGGTCAGATAATGCCTTGCCCATTTACAAGCTCATGAAGTGGAAATATGGACTTTGAATTAGTTATCTCTAGCTGCTACTCTTAGCAATCAAATCTGGGCACACTTCAACAATACAACTCCAAACTTAGGAGAGAAAACTGATGGCAAAAATTCTCAAGCAAGCAATGAATCAAAAGGTTCTTTTCTAGGTGAAAAATCCATTCATTAGGGGCTCATGAAATGAAGAGATGAACTTAGATCTTTCCTCCTATAGCAACTAATTGCAACAATAAACTGTAATCAATTTTCTGCACACAATATTCAAAAGGAAATCACTCATAACTTAATCAATTCTGGAAGAAACACTAGGTGTATTAAGATTCTCCATTTAATAGTCTATGTAGGGTGAATGATGGGATGTTAATTTTTCTTGTATTAACACACTTGAAATTTCAAAATAAATTATGAAAATTGCTATAAAGAACACAGTTTCAGGAATGTAAAATTTTATAAATCTTTATAACTATCTCAACACAAATTACTATTTATGAAACTAAGTAAAATTACTAAAGATCTGGTGCACCATGCTTATCAAACTTACACTAATACAATCCCATTAACAATTTACTCAAAATATATAACCAACACAATAGGTACACTTTATGAATTAATATTTTAACTTAAACAAAGAAATCAAAATAATAGGTACATGACACACACAAATGAGTACCAGAATAAAAAAAAAATGTACAGGAATAAAAAGCTAAGATATATTTTACATTAAGCTTACCATATCATAACGGTGGGCCCTTATTGATTCCAACATGGAATCTCTAAAAATATAACAGGCTAAGATGCTCTAATCATACCCAGAAATTGCACAACAGATCGTTTGTATTTCTTCAGCTTGTAAATTGAATCAGCAACTCATTATATTGTACGTCAAAACAATATGCATCACTTTGTTCATTACATCCATACGTATCTTTTGTTCTTGCTACTGGTTCATTATATCAATACACATGTACTCTATCACCTATACAACATTCCTTTATAAAGAAGGTAAGTTGTTACGATCAATATCTAAGGATAAGCATCAATATGTTTTTGAAATATTATAATTGGTAATCCATATCGAATCTTTAGGGATGGAATTCATCCTCATGACACGAAGTGCATGAGTGATGAAGTCTATCATGATCTTGAAAACTAATTTGGAAGCTTCAGTCCAACTGCCCTCTCGAAATATTCAACAACAGATTCGTCCAACAAACGATTTTTGGAAATAGAAATTGGTACCGGAACACACAAAGTCGTTTGGTACCAGAATAGCTCAGTCGCACTGGTACCGAAATAGATGCAAATGTTTGGTACTGGAATAGAACAGTCACACTGGTACCAGAATAGCACAGGCTAGTACCAGAATAGCACAGCGAAGTATTGGATCAATATTATGCAGTTCTGTTGGTACTAGATCAATGTTATGTGGTTTTGTTGGTACCATATCAATGCTTATTAAGATCAAATGATTATGATCATGCAAAATCAACCATTTTAATTGAATTAAATCAAGAAAATTAAACAAAATATGCCTTAATCATACGTTACCTCTCTATGCACATGAACAAGCTCATTAATTGTATTTATGGAGGCAACAGTCAAGTTTATATTCATAACATAGGTAAAATAGGTTCATATAGGGGCTAATAGAGGGTATTAGAAGTTTCAAAATAGAGACTCAACATTCCCCCATGCTTAAGTCATTGCATGTCCTCATGCAACAATGATCTTCAAAATTTCAAAATTGATGATACTCTTCACTTGATCAAGCATTCTCTGAAGTTTCACCTTTCTTCAGCTCCTTAAGTTCTTGTCATACATATAAACTTCTTGGCCTATGCTTCACATTATTACCCATGGAAAAGTAGTTATGATGAAAAATTGGAGTCATAAGTAATAGATTAGCTCTGTTAGTGATTTTTCGTTAAGCCTTATCCAATCTGTTGTTGATCATAGCTAAGAGAAAGGGTTGGATGTGACTCTAATATGATTATAGGATAGTGTCCAAGAGTTTTCTATATGACTTTGACTAATAGGCCTCCCTGGCTAGATTACCTTTAAAACAAAAGTTATATAATCATATTTTAGATATCATTTGAAGAGAGGAACACATAAAGGAATACATCCCAATATGATTAACTCATTTCAGATCCAAGTTTTTAGAGATGAAGCTCTTCTTTCTTAGGTAATGTGAATTACACATACTGAGGGTCCCACTTCTCATGCAAACCTATTTTTTAAAGATAGAACTCTAAAGTGGATACTTGAAGGTTCTTAAGAACATCATCTGAGAGATATAAAGGTTATCTCCTAGCCTTGATTTGATAGTGATTTCTTTAGAATGAGACCCAAGGGTTTTTGTTCAGTTTTAAGTGTGCCACTTTATGTTTTTCAACTCCCTTTACCTGGCATAGCCCCACTGCTAGTAGGCTTATTCAATACCCCGACAGGTTTACCTTAGTACCATACAAGCATGGCCCAGCTGCCAGCAGGCCTGTTCAGTACCCCAACGGATTTACTTGTACTTTCTGATACTTCCTTTTTATTATATTACTCAAAAGATTTAGAATAATGTATAATGTTCATTAACGGTTTTAGAGTATAAGGAAGGAAGGTGGTACGAGAGTGTTTTAGATTTATTAGGCACATAATTAATTGTTTGCAACTATCTCAAGGGTGACATCATCCACATTCAACTTAAATCTCATCTATTCAATGTATAATGGAACATCTCGGATAATGACTAAGAATCCCCCCTAGTTAATCCTATTAGGGTTCTCATGAAAGTTCATTGAGGTTTTGCAAGGGCGGTCCACCACATGAGGTTTTCATCAATACCTCCCAAGAGAAACTTGTAAAGACAAACTTGGATAAGAACTTATTGAATCAACTAGGTTAGTATTAGACATAATGGTGTCACCACTTTTCAATGGATATTTCAATTAAAAATCACTTCTTCAAAATGATGAGGTAATAATACAAGTGCACCCATTATCATATAGAGCTAAATGTGAAAATATCTTCTTAAAGGATAGAAAGAATGATTCATTTAGGGTTGAGTGTAGAAATGTAGGAGGAAGATGTACATGAGAGTAAAAACAATTCAACACAAGACTTAAATGATCCTTGATAGAAAGAACATGAAGAGATTATCTCATACCTCCAATTACCTGAAGTGAAAACGATGTTAAGCACAGGACAAAGATCTTATCACCTTGGCATTAGTACTAGATTGGTAACTGGTATCATAACATGTTTTTGTAGTACCAGAATAAATAGTACCGGAATAGGATAGTACCGGAACAGAGCAGTATTGGAATAGAGAAAGGGGCATAAACAAAGTGACATGATGGATGATTTTTTCTCATTCATGGAGACAACCACTTCACAAAGGAATTCAATGATAATATACGAGGATATTTATATGAGGGATTGCAAAAGTTCATGGTAGGGAGCATGCAATAATTGAGAGTAACCATATGTTTACTGCATAATTAGTCTAATTCCTTTAGTAAAACGAAAAATGTTGAATTTATATGTCCAGTACTTAAATCGAGCAAAAAAACTTGAATATATGACTAGAGATACCAACACCATATTACCAGTACCAGATCACCTGAGTATCGGATGGACGCAGGGTTGTGCTTCAATACCGGAATAGCGCAGAGTTGTGGTTCAGCACCAGAATAACACAGACCTCCTCCTTTGGTATCAGATGAGCACATATGAGACAATCAACATTGGATGAGCACAATACTAGATGAGCATAGGAATGTTGTTCAGTACCGGATGAACGCTGACTTTCTCCTTTGGTACCGGATGAACACAGAGGAAAACATTATTTGCAGTACCAGATGAATGCAATTCTATAGTATCGGAATAGAATGGTATCGGAATTCTGGAAGTGACTATCAAATCCTAGCACTGAAAATGTTGATTTGGCCTCGCCGACGGAAGTTGCAAAATAATATGAAGGTTTTAACAACCACTCCCCCATGCCTAAGGTTTTGCATGGCCTCATGCAAACAATGTGAGATGCTAAAAAAGGCTTTTCAGAGAGTTGTGAACACCTACTAAACACGAACCAGTAGAACTAATTAAAACTGGATTTTTATTCATGCTTACAAATAGAACATTTAGGGAAAATGTCAAAAGTTGAATTATTAGCTATGAATAAAATGGTTTGGAATTAGAATTTAGTTTCAACTTCTATTAAAAATATCACTGAATTGATCATCCTTGTGAAATAGTGGTAATGATAAAGCACGCATGCATCATTTTTAACAACTTAAGGAAAAAGAAGAATTTTGAAGAAATAGGTCATGAAGCACTCCCTTAAGCATTATCTTCCATTGAAAAGGATGCCTTCTCTGCTTTTTAAACCCTTCCAGTATCATGTGTGCATTCAAAGGATAAGGGATTCCCTTCTCATAAGATTCCAAACAAAATCATCATAACTTTTAAAAAGAAATCTACTATAGGAACAAAAGATCTTAAATTGATTGCTTTATTAGCTTTTGACATTCCCATTTATGAAAAGTATGAAATACATGTTGCATTGTACTTTTGTGCAACATTTATTTATTTATTTACCTATCCTACTCTATTTGAAGAAAAGAAAATGTCCTTCAAGTATAAGAATACTTCCAGTGAAGCCATGTGCGTAACAGGGTTAGAAATATATCCATACTTAGGTTTAAAAGATAAATTTTAATGCATACTAGAGTATGAAGGACCAACTTCTTTGATGATGAGATCAAGAAATAATGAAAATAAAAGAGTGGTGTAACCTAATAACTAATTGAAACCATATTTCAATAGGATCACTATATTCTTGTTTCTCTTCTTTGTTTAGGTCACACTGAATGTCTTCCTCTACCATGCTATGCAAATTATCCTCTTCAAGATGATTGGTCTTTGGAGTACATACAGGATCTACTGAGAGGCATGCTAAGGACCCCTCAATCTCAGGTTCCACTAATTTCTCTCCATTGAATTCTATCCACGATTCTTTATTCCCTTCAACAAATTGACAAGAGGAATTCGATGGGACTTCTAAATCTTCATGTGGGGAGACAACTAGTTTCTTGAATGCTGTGAAGATATTATCTTCCTGAGAGGTGGATATCCCAGCTGCTACCAGAATGAGAGAAAGTTCTTGGAGGAACATTCTTCAAGATCTTGATCATCCTTGAATTACTCTAGCTGGTTGATGATCCCTGTTTCGCAACACATAATAGTACTCGGGGGGTTCTTACAACACCCCAAACATGATTTATCATTAAATATCTAAATTTTAAAACTATTTTCAAAAGAAAATCACACCAAACTTTAACTCCTTGTGTTACTGGGACCCTGTTGTCACCAAGTTATTGGTTCACACAAGTTAGCTCATCATGAAAACACAATTTTGCATAAAGGAAAGAAAAACACACTTGCATTAAAAGAAGAGAGGACAACCTAAATTTGGAGAAACCCCACCAAAGTGTATGTCTTACCATCTTCTCTCCTTCCTTAGATCATCCATAAAGCCAATCAAAAACCATTAAATCAATCTAATTCAAATACTACCTATTACCGTTTACAACTCCCCGACAACAACGCCAAAATGTTGGTGCAATTATTTGCATAATATATTACCAAACATAAATTATCAACTGGGATTTGTAATTAAAAGAGTTTATGCACTATATGTTCCAATAACAGATAGGTTCCTATGTTTGATAAGTATATTTCAATCAAGAAAACCATATAAAAACCAATAATCTGTTTTCACACTTTAAAGATAACACTCTTCACACAATTCATAAATTAGAAAGCAAAATTTGCAATCACCCACTCAAAATATTTTGATCATATAATGCCTTGCCCATTTACAAGCTCATGAAGTGGAAAGATGGAATTTGAATTAGTTATTTGTAGCTGCTACTCTTAGCAATCAAATCTGGGTACACTTCAACAATACAACTCCAAACATAGGAGAGAAAACTGATAACAAAACTTATCAAGCAAACAATGAATCAAAAGGTTCTTTTCTAGGTGACAAATCTGTTCATTAGGGGCTCATGAAATGAAGAGATGAACTTAGATCTTGCCTCCTATAGCAACTAATTTCAACAGTAAACTGTAATCAATTTTCTGCACACAATATTCAAAAGGAAATCACTCATAACTTAATCAATTCTGGAAGAAACTATTTGTCCCTGCACAGGAAACACTAGGTGCATTAAGATTCTCCATTTAATAATCCATGTAAGGTGAATGATGGGATCTTAATTGTTCCTGTATTAACACACTTGAAATTTCAAAATAAATTATGAAAATCGCGATAAAGAACACAGTTTTAGAAATGCAAAATTTTATAAATCTTTACAACTATCTCAACACAAATTACTGTTTATAAAACTAAGTAAAATTACTAAAGATCTGGTGAACCATGCTTATCAAAATTACACTAATACAATCCCATTTACAATTTACTCAAATTATATAACCAACAAAATAGGTACACTTTATCAATTAATATTTTAACTCAAACAAGAAATCAAAATAATAGGTACATGACACACACAAATGAGTGCCAGAATAAAAAAAACATGTATAGGAATAAAAATCTAAGATATATTTTACATTAAGCATACCATATCAAAATAGTGGGCCCTTCCCAATTCCAAGATGGAAGCTCTAAAAAGATAATAGATTAAGACGCTCTAATCATACCCAGAAATTGCACAACAGATCGTTTGTATTTCTTCAGTTTGTAAATTGAATCAACAACTCATTATATTGTACGTCAAAACAATATGCATCACTCTATTCATTACATCCATACATATATTTTGTTCTTGAAACTGCTTCATTATATCAATACACACGTACTCTATCACCTATACAACATTCCTTTATAAAGAAGGTAAGTTGTTACGATCAATATCTAAGGATAAGCATCAATCTGTTTTTGAAATATTATAATTGGTAATCCATATCGAATCTTTAGGGATGGAATTCATCCTCATGACATGAAGTGCATGAGTGATGAAGTCTATCACGATCTTGAAAACTGATTTGGAAGCTTCAGTCCAAATTCCCTCTCAAAATCTTCAACAACATATTCGTCTAACAAATGATTTCTGGAAATAGCAATTGGTACCGGAATACACACAATTGTTTGGTACCGGAATAACTCAGCCGCACTGGTAAAAGAATAGATGCATATGTTTGGCACCATAATAGTAGAGTCACACTGGTACCGAAATAGCACAGGGCAGTACCGGATCAATATTATGCAATTTTGTTCGTACCGGATCAATGTTATGCAGTTTTGTTGGTACCATATCAATGCTTATTAAGATCAAATGATTAGGATCATGCAAAATCAACCATTTTAATCGAATTAAAACAAGAAAATTAAACAAAATATGCCTTAATCATACGTTACCTCTCTATGCACATGAACAAGGTCACTAATTGTATTTATGGAGGAAACAGTCAAGTTTATATTCATAGCATAGGTAAAATAGGTTCAGATAGGGGATAATAGAGGGTATTATAAGTTTCAAAACGGAGACTCAATAGTATTTTTATCCCAAACTATGTTGAGTTAACACTTAGATTTACTCAACTACAAAAGAAAGGTTATGAATTCGTATGGGACACCACTGCCAACAAGTCCTTTGAAGGTTTGAAACTAATTTTAACCCGTACCCCACTACGTTTCCTACCCGATTATAGTCAAGATTATTTCCTTTATCTCACTTCTTTAGACTCCACCATTGCTATGGTTATAGTCCAAGAAGATGATTTACACGACGAACATGTCATTTATTATTTGATTCGGAGTCTCACGACTACTAAAGCCAAGTACTTACATGTTGAAAAATTGGCCTTGGCAGTTGTTCAAGCTGTCCAACATTTTCGTCACTATATCCTATTACACACAACCACTATAATTTTTGATTGCAACCCTATGCAACACATACTTACATGTCAATTGATAGGGGGAAAATACTCCAAATGGATAGTGATTCTCCAGGAGTTTGACTTAGAATTCAAACGCGCTAAGTCTAAGAAATCTTTGGTATTTCCCAAACTGATATGTGACCTTCCCTGCACTGAGATAGAAAATATAACAGAGGATTCTTTACTCGATGAATCCCTTTTTATGATCAGTTTTGATGACCTTTGGTATGCGGATATCATTATCTATCTCCAAAGTTAGACTTTTCGTCCTGATTTGTCTAGCACTGACCATCATCGCATACGTTACCAAGCCCATCAATACATTATCCTCAATGACACTCTTTATCACCATGGGGTTGACTCCATTTTTCAACGATGTCTCACCTATGATGAAGCTATGAAAGCTTTGAATGACTACCACTCTAGAGCATGTGGTGGTCACATGTTTGTGTATGCTACTGCCCAAAAGATCTTACGAGCAGGGTATTTTTTGCCTTCTTTATTCAAAGACTGTATTATTTTTGTCTAAAAATGCCATGCTTTCCAAACATACAACAACAAGATAAGATCGCATCTTGTTCCCTTACACCCTGTAGTTTCCGTCGGACCTTTCACCAAATGGGGTATCGATTTCATGACATGTAACCCTCACTCGGTCAAGGGGCATAGATACATTATCATAGGCATGGATTATTTCACAAAATGGGCCGAGGCGATGCCTACTTTCAAAAATACTGGGAAGATTGCAACCCTTTTCATATTTAATCGTATTATTACTCGATTCGGGATCCCACAAGCTATAGTTATTGATCACGGTATCCATTTTTGAAACTTTATGATGTCTGAACTTACCGACAAGTTGGGTCTTCTGCATGAAAACTCAACCCCCTACTATCCACAAGCCAACGACCAAGTTGAAGCAATAAATAAAATCCTTATCACTATGCTTCATGGGATAATAGGAATCCATAAGAACACCTGGCACACGATGTTGTTTTTAGCATTATGGGCCTATTAGTCATCTATGAAGTCTGCTATGGGATTTACCCCCTTTCAACTAGTCTACGACATTGAATTCGTTCTCCCGATTGAATGTGAAATACCATATTTGAAGATAGCCATCAAACTTCTCCCAACACCTTTGCCAAAGAGGAACGTCTATTGTATCTTATGCAATTAGATGAGACCTGTCGTGATGCCACCCTAGTTATTGAAACCCAAAAGAAATGCGTAAAATCCCAATATGAAAAACATGTCAAGCCACGTGTTTTCTCTGAGGGAGATCTAGTTCTTCTCTATGAACAAGATTGTGATCTACTAGGAGGTGGAAAATTCAAATCTATGTGGCGTGGTCCATATATCATCAAACAAGTATTAGAGAAGGGAGCTTACGAGTTAGTAGATTATGATGGAATTACTTTGAGTACTATGCATAGAATGTCTCTGCATGAGTGCTTTTACTTTTACTATACCATACTCTTGTGTGTTACTTTTTTGTGTTTTACATTATTTGGTTTCGACCCCCAAGTACTTATGTTGCATTGTGCTTGGTTTCCATATGTCGACATCTTTTCTACCCTATATTGGCTTCGTCGATGGTGCTATCCATAGTACTTAGAACCTAGCTTCTTCTTCTTGGGCAATCTATGCACCCACCAACGAAATTATCAGTTTACAAGGTATTTTCCTCAGTCGTGCAACCAATAATATCGCAGAATATAGCGCAGTCATTAAATTATTGACTGATGCTATCTCACTTGGGATTCGTCACTTCCTTGTACGACTTGATTCATAGCTAGTAGTGCTCCAGTTAAGTAATGTCTACACTATCTAAAGTCCTACTTTGTTACGGGTATATCTATGAATTCACCTCTTGGAATGCTATTTTGATTATATTGAATATCAACACATTCCTAGATGTCTAAATAAATTAACTGATGCTCTAGCTAATTATGTGTTAGACAGACATTTGAGACATTTATAAATTCAATCATACATTACACATTGTATATAAAAGCAGAGTAAGCCAGATAAGCCTCATGTATATATATAATGAAAATGTTTTACAAAAATGTGTTTTCCATATCAGGACCAAAATATCAAAATATAGAGCCCATGTATCCTACAAAATAACGTCATGGATGTCGCTCGAAATAATATCATGGATGTCGCTCATGATAGCACACTACTGCCCATGCAACCCTGCAAGGTAACTGACTAAGTGAGTCGGACATGCCTACAGTATGGCATTGATAACACCTCGAGACCTCCTTGATCGACATGTCAGGAATGCCTACCATCAAGCCTTCTAAGTTCTTTTCCATCACCTCATAGTCGTCGGCATCCCACCCTGCTACCACACGTGCATCTTCTCACCTCTGAATCAAAGATGTGATCGGGGGTTGATGTGGCCCTACATCTGCATAGTCAAAAGTATCTCATTAGTCTTTAGATCGAAAAGAAAAAAAAAAACATCTAATATCCTAAAAACCACAAAATAATATAAAGAACAAAATGTCTTTCTTACCTATATATCCCCACTGAAATCCCTCTGGGAGAGCCAAGTTTGGATCACCCCAAAAGTCCAGGCCGACATACGCATAATCATCAATCATCAATATTTGGGGCCTTAACCAGTCAAAAAATGCATCATTGTACTTGATAATAGGGCCCACTACGTGTCGAGCCATAAGGTCACACCACCATTTCATTCTTGGGTCTCGTGGGGATCGTACTCCCTAATCAACCTTTAGTCACAAACGAGGGACTCTTTCTAAGAAGAAATACACCAAAATGGACCCATACCCAAACTGCTTTAGGTCTCCTCTCTTTCTTTTAGTGAGTTGTGTCTTCATACTACGGAGCACACTGTCACACCAATTGAATACTTGAGGTTCCAGACATTCAATGGCATATTGAAAATAAATTTGGAGCACCATGTGTAGTGACGCACTTCCTTCCATCTGTGCAATGGCAAAGAGGATGGTTCTGAGAGTCAGATCCCACACACCTCGGATAGCCACTTTACCTTTGTGCCTTTTGACATTAGGTTCATAGTTCTAATGAATATACTCCCTCATCAAAAATCCACCACCTCGACCCCCTGTCAAAGTCACATGTGCCCCATGACCAGATAACCCCATCAGAAAGTAAATATCCTCAATGTCCAAGGAAAGGACATGAACACCCACGTGAAATACTTGTTGTTCCGCATCCCACATATGGACCAAGTACTCTAATAGTTTCCATTGGGCTCTCTTGCCCTGGATCTTGAAAAATTTCAATAGGCCACATTATCGAAGAGCATCAATGGTTCCTGGATCATTCAAAGCCATAGGGTCATCATCTTCATGCTCACGTTCTCTCCATTCCAACATTTTTGCAATCAAACACCTGCTTGGAAGTAAGAGAGGACAATTAGCACCTTTATCCATCCTTTTTGGGATTCTTTTTGGTTCAATGTTTTCTTTTCATTTTTGGTTTTCAAACACTGCAACTGAGCTTCATTTACAGTGCAGGATTTCCACAGGTGAGCCATTGGGCACTTGCGGAAATACTTGATTTCCGCAGGGCCCGATATTGGCCACCTGTGGCGGCCCCAACGCATGCCTACCAGCCTAAAAATCACCCAAAAAACACTCATTTTTTACCACCAAAAAAAAATTTAAAACCATTGAAAAGGAAGAAGATGAAGAACTTATTGTTTTCATAGAAACCCTTCATCGATTGATCACCTGTGCTCCTCACAATCGACCATTGAAGTAAGGGGTGAAAAAGGGGTTTTTATACAATTTCTTGACCAAATAAATGTGTTTGGTTATAAACCTTCAAAACTAATAGTCTCATGAGAGTCTTGTTTCTTGCAAGAAGAAGACTAGAGTCCTAATTAACAGAGTATGGTTTCGTAATTTTTTTTCTCTTCATTACGCATATCGATACTTTTTAGGGTTTTTTAGTAAAACCTCGATTTCACTCTTCGTTCGTTCTCGTGCTCGAAAATTTATGAGAATGAAACCGCATATAATTTTTTCGTCCTGTCATACTCATCTTGGTAACACGAAAAGCGACACACATGGAGTATCATTTAAGCTCTTTTCACACTCCATAAAAACAAAAAAGACTGTCGAATGACCTTGTTTTGTTCACGCTTGTAAAAGTATTTGAATAAAATGTTTGATGGGTGATAGTTTATCACTTTTTTGGTCCTGTCAAACTAGTTTACGAAAAAGGAACTGAGAGAGTTCTCTTTAAGTGTTTTTTAGACTCTATAAACATGAAAAACCCCTGAGTTTTCTATCTTTGGACTTGTTAAACAAACATCGAAAGACCCACATGGGACCGAACCACTCCTTCCTAGGGTTTGTTAAAAGTACTTTGAGGGACTCATATGAAGGATGAGCTTACATCAACAAGCATATGTTATCCTCCTTAAGCTTGCGTAAAAATAAATAGGTACTCGCCAGAAATGATGGGGGGAAATTTGGGAAAGAAATGTGTCTTCGTACCTATGTTAGTGGCAATACTAGTCACACTTGACCATGACACCCCCTTCATCATTTGAATCTAGGTTGAGAAATCCATTTGTCTCTCATCTGGCCTTCTTCCAATTCATATCTTGGGTATTTTTTGAGTCAATGCTGCCAAGACCAGTGTCATGTCATTCATATGTTCAAGAGAAGTCCAAACAATCCCTCCCTCGAGTCGGCCATCTTCATTATCATTTCTTACCATAATGACCTTCCCTGTGTTAGTTTCGAATCATTTTTCATACTTTGATCAACCCTAAATCTGTTACTTATTTCATGTCACTGATGGGGGATACATCAAGGCCCTTCCGTGGCGAGTCTTTTCCTGTTGACTTCAACTCATCATCCAGGAACAAGACTTAGAAATCATTTAGTACCTTAGAGCATGCATGCCTCAATGGTAGGTTTCTTCTCTCTTAACAATGGATTCACATCATTGGTCCTTGATCGAGAGATTTCATAGAGTGTTTGACTTCAACTCATTTAATCACATTCGTTGGATTGTACTAAGGTACCTTAGGAGTCATTGACATCATTGGTGATTTCCCTCGCACTTATTAATGGTTTTATCAATGACCAGTAATCAAGTGCTTTCTATCATGTTCGACTTTAGCACCTTTAATTGCATGGTTAGATTCGTAATTACGGAAAATGGGATTGAAGACCCTAGATATCATCTTTTTGGTTCAGGTTGCAATGGAATATTCATGATTTGTATTGACACACAGATCCACTTTGTATGTCTCATGGTTGTGTCTGAATTTACACTTTATAATACATAGATCCACGGTGTATTTCTGGTGGCTATGTAGAATCTTGACGACATGGATCCACGGTGTATAATTGGTGGCCATGCATTGCATTTATGATTTCAATCATTTGTAGTCTGAGCATGGGGATGCCTACCTCAGAAATGGTATAATTATGTGAAGATGCTTGATTGTTTGCAGGTTCCTAATTGGTGCATTCCTTGTTCCCAACACACACACACTCATTTTACAAAGTATTTTGGCTGTCATATGTTCCAACCTCATACTTTGGGGGGAATTTTGTTACACATTATTTTGGTCACTCTGATGATGACCCTACAAACATGTGTTCAAGCTTCCCAAAAAATCTTTCGCATGAGGAAAATAGCTAAGTTCTTCCCCTACAAGGAACATTTTTAGAATGACATCGCAGGATGACAGTGTTACAGAGTGCATACATTTTTTATTTTCACAGGCTACTCTATGCCTAGCCCATGGTATTTCTACATGCTTCTATATAGGTAGGGTGCGGTGGAATTTTAAGCTAAGAAAAGGAAGAAGTTCCACGAAGTTTCTAGAAGGAGAATCTTCTAGAATGTGAGGTGGCATCCATATGGTTGTGATCCTACTGGCTTCTCTGACTTGGTGGGATAATCCTCATCCTAGTAACCACTTCAACTTATCCTATATAATGATGGAATTCTCATGGGAAAGGTCAAGCAAGGTCAAGAAATATTGAGCAAAGAATTGTTGGAAGAATAGGTTGAAGACTGTGTGAAGAATCCTGATACAATTGATGCTTGAGGTCTCCATTTTTCCATCAAGCTTTGTGGACCATCTTCATGCAAATTTGGATAAAGTTTATGTGTGTGTTGGAACAAAGGACCACCAAAAGGGAACTTGGGACATCAAGACAATTTGGCTGTATCTTCCACTTTTATTTAATATGATATAGTGGCATGTTTCTTTCCCATAAAATCATTAACATTTTATTACATGACTCCTTGATCACATGTTTAGGTTTCCATTGAATATAAAATTATTGCTTTCTCTTTGGTTGGTTTGTTTCATTGCATATCTGATATCACAAGAGCATCGGAGCGAAGGAAGGACAACAAAGATATAAGGACGCGATCTCAAAGGTAAGTCATCAATTCCTTCTTTGACACTTAGATCAATGATTATAACTTAGGTTAAGCATCATGTCCTGTCTTGTTTTGTTATAGATATAGGTGGATCTAGGGATATTAGTTTATGTCCGCATTTACTGATTTATCCTATAAGACCCAATCTAAATTTTACCTCTTAAATACTTGCAACCAATCAGTTCAAATTTGTTACAAAACCTCCTAACTTTTTGTAGCGACTAACTATCATGTTAAATCACTTTAGAGATATCCATAATGGTCAATAAATCATGGGAGTGAGGTCATGAGAGTGATTATAATCCTTATAAATCATTTTTTTATGGTCATGTGTTATTTCCTTTTTTTAAATCATCAAAGGACTAGTTCATTGCGAAACTACATTCGCTCTGAATTGTCTGTCTGTTGCGGAACTTCAATATTGGTTCAGTTTTCTATGAAATGATAAGGCCTGGTATGATCCTTGGATGCTATTGAAGATGTTTTTTCTGCTACAAATCTCTCAGGTGCTTAAATCCTAATCTTTCATTAAAAAAATCTGATGCCATTATTTGTTGTTAAATTCTTGCTTGCATAAAATTTCTAGCTAGTTTGTTGTGAAATTTCTTACTGTTAAAGCCATATATCTCAAATAAACCCTAAATCCTAATATTCCTTGTACGATGTTTAAGTATTAATACCCTTGCACTCACCATCATCATAACACTCTTCACCAAAACCCATGGAGCAGAATGAGCAAAAGAGGAAAATATACAACGAAGGTGATATAGTGAGGTTTGAACCCCAAGATATGCAATTGTTGGATTCAAATCTCATTTTCATAGAATATTTCCAAACAGTGGCATGCCTCACCTTCTATGAAAGTATACTGGGAGGTCACATAGAGATAGCTAAACAATTTTCCCTAAATTTTGATGGAGTCAAAACGAAGGTTGGATCACTGGAAATTCAGGTCATAGAGCATACAATTTCCACAGCTATAGAGATGCCCCTGTAAGGTGAGAGGTGGTTCAAGGGGATGAATCTATATTCCTCCTACAATAATGATTATTTTAAGACATAATTATAGAATGAAAACTTTTCAAAATGGGTGCCAAGGAGCCATATGTTAGAACACTATGACCAACTGTTGAGAGTAATGCAAAGATATTTCACTTGTGAGGGGTGATTCAACAAGATGTACCTGTACCATATCAGACTACTCATGCAATTTAAAGGTAAGAAAGATATCAATATTCCATATTATCTTTGTATAATCTTGGTAAAAATGGGCTACAAAGTACAAGCAAATTCTAAACAAGTTGAGCCTAATATGTTTCATTTCAGTCTCATCAAATTGTTAGTCCTTGAGGAGATTAAGAAAACAAATAGGGAATGGAGTTCTTTTTTTTCTACATCACGATTTTGTGTAGAAACCACTAGTTCCCCACCATCAAAGGGAAGTACCCCTTCCACAAGTGATAAATTAGCTTCCATTGGTGTAAAAAGGAAAAAGGGAAATGACAAAGAACAACCTATTGTGATTGAAACCCTTGATACTAAAACCAAAATTTCTTTCAACAAAGTATCCAAGAAAAAGGGTAAAGAGACACTACATGG
>JZKD02S2118028.1:828611-841045 GCA_000966675.3 Picea glauca
TCTGTTTCCGATTCGACTAAGCAGATTAACAAGAAACCGAGTGGGTCTTTCCAATATAGTTGATTTTCGATAATACAATACTTAACCGCATGAAGCTTTAAAGTCCTGGATTTTGATGGTGATAGTTCACTCAGGCATTTTAGAGTTAACAGGTAGGATATTATGTTTCTGTACCATTCTGATGATACGAACTTCTCCTTGATCTTAATTGCACCTATTCGTTCATCAAGCTTGTTTATGTTCATGTCTTCCTCACCTTCCTGCAGGCAGTTTATATCCAGAGCTCTGAGATTTGATTCAACCAAAAGTTTGGCCAGGCCTTGTCCCTTTATCAGTTTAGTAGGTTTCATTTCTAGGTCAAATTCTTGAATCTTGGCAAGCCATCGTCCTCTTTTCCCATCGTTGTCTGGTTGTACCAAAATATCTTTCACAAAACTTGTAGGTACGTACACAATTATCTTGGAGTGTAATACGTATGTTCTAAATGCCTTCAATGCTTTTACCATGGCGTATGCTTGTTTTTATATTATATCATATTTAAGTTATGCGTCTCTGAGACTCTTGCTGAAAAAGGAGATCGGTGTTTAAGGATAAATTCATGAGTGCGGACACAGACCAATCTCCCTAGATCCACCTGGATCTAGAACAAAATAGGACAGAATACTACTCTTTCCCTAGATCTAGACTATTGAATGAACTAAGAGAAATGGATGGTGGAAATACCTTATGAATACTCTCCTTTAATCTCTGTTGTTCCTCGCTCTACTTCGATGCTCTTGTGTCGTCCAATCACAACAGTACGAACCAATCAAAGTACAAGCAGATTAATATATTCAATACCTATTCTATACATGTGATCAAGGAATCATGTAATAAGATGACATCATCATTATGGGAAAGGGACATATTACTGTATTGCATTAATTGAAAGGGAAACTTACAACCTGAGACTTGATGTCGAAGGTATCCTTTCGATGCTTCCTAGCTCTGACACACACACTTTCTCATGCATGAAGAAGTTCAACCACATATGATGACCTTGTTGTTGTCTTTTGCTGCTGTAGCATCAGTCCTCCATGCAATATTGCACTAATTCTCCAATCATTCTCTTGCTAATCTGCTTCTAACCTTTTCCATGAGAAATCCCCTCAATATATAGGAGAAGATTGATTAGTTACTTGGATAGGGAATGATCCCAAGATATCTGGAAAGTCAGTACTTTGCCAACCATTCGAAAGACAACTCACCCTTCTAGAAGATTCCTTCTAGAAGGATCGAGAACTTATCCATTTTCCTCCTTTAAAAACATGTTCGCACCCTAACCATTAGCACAGTGCGAGAAGTTAACAGCCAAGTTGAATGCAGCCTGCGGGAATGAAGGATTCTCGCAGGAGAGTATATATGCAGCCTGCGAACTATCTTTAAAATATGATTTTGGGAAACTGACAAG
The DNA here is from genome assembly GCA_000966675.3 of Picea glauca. Taxonomy (NCBI): domain Eukaryota; kingdom Viridiplantae; phylum Streptophyta; class Pinopsida; order Pinales; family Pinaceae; genus Picea; species Picea glauca. Next base: position 830,062 of record JZKD02S2118028.1, read on the forward strand.
TGTAACCTTTTAAAGGAAAATGTTCTTAATGAAGAGTTTGATCTTCCATTATCATGTCACTATCATGACATCACCTTTGATGACCAAAAATGTGGATAACAGAATGCCCCCCAAAGTCTGAGAGTGGAACCAGTGACAATCGATAGACTTTGTAAGCTGCATGTGTGTGTCAAGAACTTAAGAGCACATCTAATTGGAGCCCTGCAAACAACCAAGCATCAACAGAATATCATATATACCAATTCCTGAGGTAGGCATCCCCATACTCAAATCATAGACTGATGACATCATAAACAAAGGTCATGGCCACCAATCATACACTGTGGATCCATGTAGTTATAATATAGCACAGCCACCTGAATACACTATGGATCTGTGTGACAAATTTTCAATCAAGACGACATAGCCACGAAACATACACAGTGGATCTATGTGTCGCAAATAATACATACTCCATCGCAACCTGGATCACAAAGACATATCCAGGGTCTTCAATCTCATCACCCAAAGTATGAATCTGCCATGTGATTACATGTGTTGAAGTCGAACATGGTAGAAACCACTTGATTACCGGTCATTTATGTAACCGTTAACAAGTGCGAGGGAAATCACCATTGATGTCAATGACTCCCAAGGTACTACAGTACAATCCATCAATTGTGAATAAATGAGTTGACGTCGAACAATAAATGGAATCTTTCGATCAAGGGTCAATGATGTAAACCCACTGTCGAAAGCGAGAAACTTGCCATTGAGGCATGCAAGCTCCAAGGTACTGAATGATCTCTAAGTCTTAATCCCGGATAATGTGTTGATGTCGACGGAACAAGACTCATCACAGGAGGGCCTTGATGTATCCCCCATCAGTGACACGAAATGAGTAACAGATTTTGAAAGTGAAACAGAGTATGTGGCAATTGGACTTTGGACACAGGGAAGGCCGACACAAAGTGAAAGGATAACTGCAGATGGCCGACTCAAATAGAAGTTTCGAACGGACAACTCTTGAACATATGGATGACACGACCAATGATTTGGCAGCATTGACTCAAATACAACACATGGAAAGACCTTGTAATAAAATCGAATGAGAGACAAATGGATTTCCCAAACTGGCTTCAAATGATGAATAGGGGGTGTCATGTTCAAGAGCGACACTTACTGCCAATTAACACAAAGATGAAACATATCCCTTTCCCAAATTTTCCCCCACCATTTCTGGCAAGTACCTCTTTATTTTTACACAAGCTTGAAGAGGATCACATATGCTTGTTGATATAAGCCCATCCTTCAGACGAGTCCCTCGGAGTATTTTTAACGAACTCTAAGAAGGAGTGGTTCGGTCCCATCACGGGTCTGTCAATGTTTGTTTAACGAGTCCAGAGATAGAAAACTCGAAGGTTTTTCAAGATTATAGAGTTTGGAAAAACACCCAAAAGAGAACTCTCTCAGTTCCTTTTTCATAAAATAGTCCAACGAGACCGAAAAAGGGTTAAACTATTGCTCGAAGGACGCGTAAGTTCAAATGCTTTAACGAGCGTGAAAATAGCAAGGTCACTCGACAATCTTTTCATGTTTAGGGAGTCGTGAAAAGAGCTTAAAGTTAACTCCGGGGGGGTTCCTTTTTCGTGTAACCACAACGAGCTCGGAAAAGAGATAAAACAACGCTCGATCACATTCTAGGTTTTTCACAAGTACTAGAATGGATAAAAGGCACTTGAGGTTTTGAGATCAAAACCATAGAAAACCAAATAAACACACCACACTTCAAAAGTTTTTTTGGTCCATAATCGTCTCATTAGGTGCCTACAAGTCATTTTACTCGCTTTCATATTAGTAATTAGGGTAAAACAACGAATAAATATGAAAAAACCCACTTTTACTATGGTAAAAAGTAAATAAAACAAAATTACAATTCATTTTTACCATATGTTTTACCCATTCACCATTTTAGTGCAAAACCTCCATTTTACCTCCAATCTTCATCGTCAATTTTTGGGAGCTTCGGGGCATCATTTCATGAACCGTCTGGATCAAATTGGTAAGTGCTCAATTCCCTAGCCTTTCATGGTTTTATTTTATGATTTTAGTGGTTGAATTTTGAGTTTTAAGTGACTTTTTAAAACCCTACGCGTAAATAAGGATTCCCGCAGGCTGCCCATATGGGGCCTGCGAGAATTCTTGATTCCCGCAGGTGGACTTAAGCCACAGTGCGGGAAGTCCGCACTGTGTATTATACATCACCTGCGAGCAACGCAGTGCCAAAAAATTTCTATAGCATTTAGTCATTAAAATCAATTTTTTCCATGTTTCAAGTTATTAACTATCTTCCCATGATTATTATGCAGATTAATAGTCACACAATGGTGCTCGAATGGAGAGAACGTGAACACGAAGATGATAATGCAGCTGCCAAAAATCACCCTCAGACTATTGCTTCTTTAAGATATTGCGGTCTCCTAAAGTACTTCCGAGTACCGGGCATGAGAGCCCAAGTGCGTTTATTGGAACATTTAGTCCCGATGTGGGATCCAGATCAGCAGGTCTTTAACATCGGTGCCCATACATTGACAATTGATATTGAGGATATCTACTTCCTGATTGGGTTGTCAAGATGGGGTTCCCATGTCAGTTTGACTGGTAGCCGCAGAGGTGGTAGGAAAATGAGTGAGCATTGCCGAGATTATTGCGTGCCCAAGGCAGAAAGACAAAAGGTAAAAGTGGCTATTTGGTGAGTGACTGATATCACTCTCCATACCATTCTCTTTACTATAGCTCGAATGGAAAGCAGTGTTGCCCCGCATGTGGCTCTACAGAGCTACTTTTAGTATGCCCTCGAGTGTCTTGAGCCCCGGGTTTTCAACTGGGTTGATGCAGTGCTACGTAACCTCAAGAAACAACTAACAAAAAGCAAGCATGGAGACTTAAAAAAGTTTGGTTATGGATCGCTGCTAGTGTCCTTCTTCTGCGAGAGAGTTCCAGTGTATAGGCTTCAGGCTGATTGGCACTTTCCGGGTCCCAGGGATCCACGGATGCTACAATGGTGCCAGCTCATGGCCAGGCATGTGGCAGGACCTATCGTCAGGTATGACGACCGTTTCTTCGACTGGCTCCAAGGCCAGGTTGTGATGATAGAGGATTATGCATATGCTGGCTTGGACTTTCGAGGTGATCCTAACCTTGCCCTTCCTGAAGACGCATAGTGGGGAAATATTGGTAAGAAGTACACCAACGTTTTAGATTTTTAGATGTTTTTGTATTTTCATCATATTAAATGTTTTTTGGTTTTGTAATTTTGGCCGAAGACTAACACCAAAATGTATTGATAACACAGATGTTGGGGCATACAGACCAGCTGGTAGTTCTCCTGTTCAGTGGCGAGGATAAGCAGTAGTTCCAGTCCCCCAGTATGTCGAGGACTACCTTACAGTGGAGAAAAACTTAGAGGGATTGATGCATGATGTTCCAGATATGCCTCTGGAGGAGATCCCACGACGTGATCAGCGTCATACCGTGGGAGTTTCTACCTCTATGGGTCATTTGCTCCGCAGAGTAGCTAGGACTTTAGCATGCTATCGTGAACATCATTGATGTCATGATATCGTTATGTAGAAGTCATGAGATTCCATTTTTTATCTTTTTGGTCTTCAGACACATTTTGTAAAAAAAAATCTTTGATCGTTATATATATATACATGGTTTTTACCGGCTTACTTTACACTTGTGTACATGTGTTTGATTTATAAATTGTTCAAATGTCTGTCTAATACGTAGTTAGCTAAAGCATCTGTTAATGTATTGAGACTTCTCGGAATGTGTTGATATTCGATATGATCAAAATGTCTTTCCAAGAGGCGAATCCGCAAATAAACTCTTAATAATGTAGGACTTCGAATAGAGTAGACATTACTTAGCTGTAGCACCACTAGCTGCGAGTCAAGTCGCAAAACCAAACGACGAATTCCAAGAGAGATAGCATCAACCAATAACTCAATAATGGCGCTATACTCTGCTATGTTGTTGGTTGTTCGACCAAGACATACACCTCGTAAAGATATAAGCTCGTTTGTTGGGGCATAGATTGCCCAGGCAGCAGAAGCTAGGTTCTGAGTACTACGACTAGCACCGTCAGCGAAGCCAATATAAGGTAGCGAATACTCTGACATTTGGCAATCAAACACAACGTCACGTAAGGGAAAAACCAAATAACGTCAAACTCAAAACTAACAATACCACACACACTCAGTATGATACATAAAAATACAAGTACTTCATGCACAAATGACTCATGCATAGTACTTCTTTAAGTACAACCCATTTCTAGGTTCACTCAAAGGTATCCCATCATAATCCACTAGCTCATATGCCCCCTTTGCCAAAACTTTTCTAACAATGTAAGGCCCACACCACATTGGTTCAAATTTCCCAGCTCCTAAGACATCTTTATCTTGTTCATACAAAAGAACGAGATCTCCTTCAGAGAAGACATGAGGTTGAACATGCTTGTCGTACTGTGCCTTAACACGTTTCTTCTGGGCTTCGATTACTGAAGTAGCGTCATGATGAGTCTCGTCTAATCGCATCAAATACAACAGACGTTCCTCTTCGGCAGAAGTATTAGGTAAGAGCTCTACAACTAGTTTCAAAGATGGTATTTCGCATTCTATTGGTAGAATGGCTTCCATGCCATAAACTAATCGAAAAGGTGTGAATCCTATTGCAGACTTAACAGATGTATGATATGCCCACAATGCCGAAAATAACATTGTGTGCCAGCTGGTTTTATGTATTCCTATCATCCGGTGAATCATAGTGACAAGAACCTTATTAATGGCTTCAACTTGGCCATTAGCCTATGGATAATAGGGAGTTGAGCTATCATGAGGAAGGCCCAACTTCTCGGTAATTTCAGACATCGTATTATTTCTAAAATGACTACCGTGATCGGTAACGATAGCCTGAGGAACACCAAAATGAGTGATGACATGGTTGAAAAGAAATAGCGCTGCAGTCTTCCCAGTATTATCGAATGTTGGCATTGCCTCGGCCCACTTAGTAAAATAATCAACAACAATGATGATATACCCATGCCCCCCGGTCGAGTGAGGGTGACATGTCATGAAATCAATGCCCCATTTAGCGAAAGGACCTACTAAGACTATAGGATGAAGGGGAGCAGGATGCGACCGAATCTTTTGATTATAGGTCTGGCAGGCATGACACTTTTGAACAACAGTTATGCAGTCATGAAACAACGAAGGCCAAAAATAACCTGCACGCAAGATTTTCTGGGCAGTGGCATACCCAGACAGATGACCACCACATGCTCCAGAGTGGCAGTCATTCAAATCTCTCTCGGCTTCGCCAAAAGTTAAACAGCGCCGAAACACAGTATCAATACCACGATGATAAAGTGTATCACCAAGTATAATATAATTACGTGCTTGATAACGGATGCGACATCGTTCAGCACTAGACAGAGCTGGCCGGAAAGTTTGAGTTTGGATATAGATAATGATATCTCCATACCAAATGTCATTAGTATTGATAAGGAAAAGTGATTTGTCAGGTAACGAATCGACTGCTACCTTTTCCGTTGCAGTGTGGGGAAAATCACAAATCAACTTAGCGAAAACTAGGGACTTCTTCGACGTGGCTCGATCGAACTCCAAATCGAACTCCTGGAGAATAAAAATCCACTTGGAGTACTTTCCCCCCAGCAATTGACGAGTCAATATATGTTGCATGGGGTTACAGTGTGAAATCACGGTAGTTTTCCTGGAAAGAATGTAGTGACGAAAACGTTGAACTACTTGAACAGCAACCAAGGCCAGTTTTTCCACATGCTGGTATTTAATTTCCGTAGAAGTTAAACTTCGAATCGGGTAATATATAACATGCTCATCGCGGGCATCATCCTCTTGTATGAGAACCATGCCGATAGTGTACTCGGACGCAGCTAGATAAAGAAAGTAATCTCGACTATAATCCGGAGGGAAAATAAGAGGAGCTTTAGTGAGGGATAAATTCAAGGCTTCAAAAGCATCGTTAGCAGTTTTATCCCAGACAAACTCAGAACCTTTCTTTAGAAGACGTGTAAAACCTCGAGTAATCTCAGCGTAATTCGGGATGAAGCGACGAAGAAAGTTTGCCTTCCCCTGCAAACTTTGTAACTGGCGTAAAGAAGAAGGAGGAGGGAGATTGAGAATCGCCTCGATCTTGATAGGGTCTACCCTAATCCCATGGCGTGAAACAATGAAACCGAGGAGACGGCCAGATTCTACGCAAAAGACACATTTATGAGGATTCAAGTGAATGCGATAGAATCGACAACGAACAAAAATGGCTCAGAGATGCATAGGGTGATCGACTCGACGTAATGAGTGAGTCGGAAAACCGTCCAAATAAGGTTGAAAAATATGCTTAATATCGTGAAATGCATAAGACATAGCACGTTGGAACGTAGCACCTGCGTTCTTTAGACCGAAAGGGAGTTTTCTGTAGGCGAAAGTACCCCAAGGACATATAAAAGTTGTCTTATGTTGGTCCTCAGGAGTGATATTGATTTGATTATAGCCGGAAAATCCATCCATGAGGGAAAAAATTTCACTACCGACACAATCATCGACGATTTGGTCAACGAAAGGGGTTGGAAAATTGTCCTTGGGACAAGCTTTATTGATATCCCGATAATCAACACAAACGCGTATACTACCACCTTTCTTATCGATCGGAACTGGATTGGAAACACATTCTGTCAAGGCCACTGGATAAATAAAACCCACTTTAAGGAGTTTTTCAACTTCAAGTTTAATGGCTGCGGCTTTACGTGGATGGACAGGACGGAGGCGTTGCCGGACAAGTTTAGCTCCGGGGTATGTCTTAATTTCATGGACCACAATAGAGGGGTCAATACCCGACATTTCTTCATAACTCCATGCAAAGATATCACGAAATTATTTAAACAAGGAAGTGTAAGTGACAATCTCGTCTGGAGAACATGAAGCTCCAATATGAACATTCTCGACGATTCCAAGTTTCACTGAAATATCTATGGGAATTGTGGGCAAAATGTTACTAAGGTTCCCTTCTGCGAACACATCTCATGTAGGTGGGGAAACCGTGGAAATAACAACAACGGTTGACGGACTCGAAATCCGTTGATAATTCTCAAGAGTCTGTTGTTCTAGAAACAAGATGGAACGATGATGTCCATCGTCCCAAGGGGTGTCCTCCATGATGGACATGATCATCTCGTCAGTGGGAAAGACGACTCGGAAAGGATCAAGAGACAACTCATCAAAAGAATCAGTAGGAGGGGTTGCCAATTGAATAGCTTGGTAATCGGATTCAATCGGACTCAATGGCATAACGTTGCCAAAACAAATATGATCCCTAGGATTAGGGACTATCCAAGGGTCGACAGACACTGGAAGTTCATGAGGCACAGTAGAGATCATATTAATAGATGCAACTGACAGGCGTGGAATATCGGGTGGTGGTGGTATGGGAAAGGTACCCATTAACGAAGAATCTTTTAAAAGACCGAATCCAACATTCTCATAACCCAGTGGGGTGTTGGCTATGAACGGCACGTTTCCTGTGCGAGTATCGACATTAAAGAAGGCAAGTTGATCAACCGTGACCACTTTACCCTGGTGAGGAAATCGTAGGACACAGAAAAGGGTTGATACGACAACACGCATAGAATCGACCCAACTTCGTCCAAGTAGAAGATTATAATCATGGGGAGTATCAAAAACTTCCACTTCCACTTGGACAGTCTTACCTTCGAGAGTAATAGGAAACGACAGAAGAACACTGTATGGTTTAAAACCAGAGCCATTGAAGGCTCGCAAAGTATTTTGTGATTCGGTTAATGGGGGAGAGCCAATGGATTTCCAACAAGAAAAAGACATGACGCACGTAGATGCACCCTCATCAATAACTGTCCAACAAATGCTCTTATCGGCAACAACAACTTGTATTTGAAATGCAAGCTATGGGGGTAACCTTGGAATATGCTCTTCCAAGTCAAAGACTATCAAATTCATATCCGTGGGATCTATTCCACCTATCGCTTTCAACAGTGCCCTTCGCTGTGCAGGACAAGACTGAAGGAATTCAAGGGTAGACATCGTTGAAGGTGCTTGGGCCAGGTCTTCTACAATACTGTAGTTCTGAGCCGCACGTGCATGAGGATTGAACGCCGATTTCTTAACGACACATTTGGGGGGTGGTCATATAATTGTATCAAGGTTCGGTATTTTGAGATGAAGAGGACCGGTCATGGGTGGATTTGGTGGAGAAGGTTGTACCAGATCAGGAGGTGAATCGTCAACCTTCTCCTTAGAAGGAGTATAGTCTTTAGCTCTAGTGGTAAGTGCAAAATTATCTTTCTTTGAATCACCGGTGCAAATCAAAACATAGGATTGTGTAGAGGTAGAGGGTTGATCATGAATGACCAACAAAGCCTATTGTTGAGACAGGAATGGTTGAGACAAGACAGCCGGAGTAGACGGTTTCTGTGTTGTTTGAAGGAACTTGTTAACTTCGGCACGTCTTGGGCAATCCTTTGTGTAGTGATCATCACCACAGATAAGGCAAGGATAGCGTGGTTTTCATTTATCTCGGTCTTCAACGGGAGGGGATTTTGTTTGCTCAGTCTGAGTATTGTTTTTACTCTCCTTATTCTTGCCTCTCCCTTCTTGGATTTGTTCTTACCGGTAGGCGTAGATTGAATGGCATTTACTTCAAAGGTTTTACCGGCGGGAGGAGCAGGAGACGAAGCATTTTGAACATTAGAAGTATTGGATTTTGGGGTTGTAGTTGAAATGGAATGTGAGTGGGTATGAGTAGTCCCAATCACACCATCAGCTGCATGTGAAGCAACTGGAGGAGTAGAAGTGCTGGAAGTACGAGGACGAGGTAAATCAGGTAGTAAGTCATACAAAGTTCCCATCTGTGAATAAACAAGATCTAGATATTGAGCACGACTGATAGCCTGCTCTTCAGTGACAACACCGCCCATAGCAATGTCTTTACCAATTTTGTTTACAAAAGATTTTGTAAACCACTCAGCCAGTAACTGATCAGGTAACTCAAGTTTAATGAGACGTCTCCTCCTTCTCCACTCATGAATGTGATCAGAGATATGAGTGCCCGTACTTTGTTTGAAGGAGGTTAAAATCTCAGTCCCCGTATCGTAACGAATCGGTAACTGGTAATGTGTGAGAAAGGCCATGGCAAGGGTGTCTAAATCTGAAAATAAACCCCGTGGCAATTCAATGTACCACTTCGCAGCCGAACCGGTAAGGGTCCGTTGAAAAAGATGCAGACGAATGGAGTCATCCATAAGTGAATTCGACGAACACCATAAATGAAAAGTTATGACATGGTTGTTGGGGTCCTCTCCCGACTTACCATCAAATTTTGGAATATCCGATGGAAGTTTAGCAGGAATAACTGGCCATTGTGGAGAGTGACGAATAGGATCATTAAGAATCCTAGTCAAATCTGGCAAATCCAAGGTAGCAAGAAAAGGCAACTGTCGGTTGACTTGCAGATACTGATGGCTTTGGAGAGGAAGCCTCATCGGCAGACTAGTAGGAGCATAAGAATATTGTCCATAAAGGGAGGCTCCGGGTTGATTTGGTGGTGGCTGGATAGGGTAGTAACCCCAAGGATTGTAACCTTGAGTCTGGGTAGGGGCTTGAGATTGGGAAGTTTGGGCCGATCCCCAAATAGGATTAGTCACACCTGGGTATGGTTGACCTACAGGAGGGATAGTTGCTTGCCCCCCAGCGATAGGTACATGTTGTAAAAGCTATTGCCAATACTAGGCCAACTCAAGAGGTATGTTTTGTCTAAAAGGGGATGTTGGTCCCCCTACTGTAGGAATATTTCCACTCGGAATTTGTGTACCAACTGCAGGTTGTGTGGTAACAACATTTTGTCCTTGAAGAGGAAATGGAAAAGTGCTACCTTGTCCACCAACAGGAATGTGCAAGTTGGGTGCAACAGTCGGAATAGTGTTACCAGCATTACGATTGCTAGTAGGAAACTGAGGAAGTGTCGGGATAAAATTGGGAATAGGATGCCCAGGAAACTGAGGGCCACCTGGAGAACCATCAGGTGTTTGTGGAGGTGTTGGATGTGGAACATTCAATGCAGGATTCAATGCATGGTAACCAGGGGGTAAATTCGGATTGACCTCAGGTAGTTGTTGGGTGTTTATCGGGGCAAGAGTTTTTGCCGGAATCTCGGTTTGGACACTCGAAGTAATAGCGAGATGGGCCATCTTGGGAGGGAGAATAAAATGATAAGTGGAAGTTGCTGGTGTAGTTTCTGGTTCAGGAGACTCAGGAGGGTTGATGACTTCGTAGACAGGAGATTCAGTACCAAATAAGACTCATCGAAAATCACCTGACCAAAAAGGATCTCGGCCTACTACACCGTGAGAAGGCCCAGCGAGTGATTCAGAAGATACAACAAGATTTTCTCCAGAAAGGTGAAAACTTCCTGTAGTTCATTCACCATGACGGATACGGTAGTCCTCTATAGTATTGTGAATTCGAAATTCAGCAAGAGGATCAGTGGTTTTGACTTGTGGAGGTGGTGTAACAACTTCTGGGACGTCACTTACGTCCGCAGGTGGTAAAGTGACCAGAGGGATTTCCCTTGGATGAGGAGAATCCTCTGGGGTACCCTCAGGTGTGGTTGTGTGCAAAGGTTGTGAATATTCCGGATGTTCCAGAGACAAACCTTGCATCCTACGTGAACGTCGCAGGGGAGCAATTGTAAACAAGTAACAAAGTCCCCAACAAAAATCCTATAGTCAACTACGAGAAACAAACAGCACACCCTAGTAAACAAAATCTAGAAGCAATCACCAAGCAAACAATACCTTCTAATTCCAAAGCCACTAGTTGGTGATGAAATCCAACGTCGCAACAACGAGACGAGAAGGGGCGGGGCTAAGGTG
>JZKD02S2118028.1:900679-925247 GCA_000966675.3 Picea glauca
TAAACCACTTTGACTACTTTGACCTTTTGGGGCTTCTAGATGACATATGAGGGTCCTCCAACTTCGTAAGGCCATAACTCTCAAACCATGAGGAGTTATGTGACGTTCCACATATTTCCAAATAGAATAGTATTACCTACAAATATATCAAAACTCATACCATTATCCCTCAAAAAAACTTGGGTCCATTACCCAAACCTAGGTTCTCCAACTTCTCATGGCCATAACTCTCTAACCGTGAGGAGTTATGTGACATTCCACATTCCACCAGAAATGGAATGACATGTACTATACATATAGAATAGTATTACCTTAAAATATATTAAAACTCATACCATTATACATGAAACAACCTTGGGTCCATTACCCAAACCTTCGTGCTACCAAAATTCGCTATCGAACTTTCTTCAAGGGTTGACATCAATGAAAACCAACCTTAATCAACAATATTTGCATATATTTCTCCCAAAATGTTAACATTTTGAGAAAATGGCTCCTGTTGGAAGTAAATTGACCCATTATTCAAGTGGGTTTTCAACAGTTTGGTAATATTCCTTATCATTGTCTCAGAAAGGAAGTAATAAGTTCACCTCCTAAAACTGATACAAATTTTCCACTTAAAGTGCCCTTTCTACAATGATTTCTCACTTTTTCACTTGCATATTGAGGGTAAATTTTAGGGGTTCTCAAAAATAGTGAGAGAGATGGATACAACACCTATTTTACAGTCAAACTTGGTGGTAATCCTTACACCATACAATTATTTTGATTGGAATCCCAAGGTAGAATTCCAACTCATAAGGAAAGGACTGTACAACTTGACGATGGGGACAGAAACATAACCTACATCGGCAATTGAGAATATGAGATGGGAAAAATGAAAGGATGAATCCACAAGACTTCTTGAATTGATTTCAACTAATATATGGTTTCATGTTTCCGCATGCAAGACTCCAAACACAATCTGGACTAACCTTGGAAAGTCTGTTTGGAAAGCAGGATGAGATGAGAGGTCATATGCTTGAGGTAGAGATGAATACTTTGGATCCTAAATTTTTTGATAATATACGTGATTTCCTTACTAAGTTTAAATATTTGATATTGAGATTAGAATCTTGTGGTATTGATAAGTCTAAACAAGTGGACCAACTTATTCTAACAATCTTGGCCAAGCTAGGACCAAAATATGTTATCCATGTTTCCACTTTCCATTCAGGAAAGTGTTGGAACTTAGTTTTTCATCCCTACCCTTCCCCTTCATTCACCTATACATCATCTTAAGAATGATTTTATGTTTTAATTCTCCTCCATGGTGGATGAGTCAGCTTGAGTTGTTTTCCCCTTCTATTATTTTTGCACCATTTTATTGCTTTCGTGAAATATTATTGAACGTCTAGTTTGGGTTAAAAATATGTTGTCACCTTGGAATACTTCACTAATATTATAACAGGCTAGTGAGGCCTTTTCAGTTCAAAAAATGCTAATTGCAAGAACATGCATGCTCTTTCAAATAGGATAAAAACGTGTTGTTTGAATTCTTTTAACATTCATAAATAAATTTAAACACTTAAAAAGTGTTGTGTTGGTGTCTTCATGCACATGCATGATCATGAACTCTCTGGTACCCAAAATTCATTTTTGAGTTCATCATCATGCAGTTTGTGTTAAGTTCATGTTAGAATTGTGCGAACTTCACCTACATTTTTCATCATCACAGAGGCTATGGGGAATTATAGTTACAGGTGTGACTCCATCGAAATTAAGGTCTTAATCAACTCTTTGTCTATAGTCTAAGAGAATTAAGGTGTTGGACATGGTGTTATGGTCTTGGAATTGATATCAAAGAGGGACAAAATGATAAATGTTGATTATGGCATTGATTTCATTATGTCGGGCTGCATGCACATCAACCCCTTCTCCACGAACACCATCTTTATCCAAAGTGGGATTTCTTCTAACATGATTTTCCTAGGACCTTCCATGAAATTTCTTTCATCCTCGCTAAAAGAATCAGTGTACTCGACAAAAAAATATATTACATACCATTCATCCACCCGATCAAACCATAAATTGATGGCTCAAGTCCACTTGTTATCCAATGCTTTCAACCTATCAAACATGAATTGGTCCCAGAACAATGGTTCTTGTGGCCTCAAATTAGTATTAGCAATAGTATGCTTCTTCAACCATTCATACAATAGACAATGAAATTAAAGAAAGAAAATTCCATGCATATTAGAGAAGGGATATATGTCTCTCCAATGCTTCACATTGGTATTTAGACCTTCACAGTCAACTAATATTGAATTTCTTCCTGAGATGGATACCACCTCATTCTTTTCATTCATCATTCAATAAAAAACCTTCAGGTCCTAGGTTTGAAGACCCAGGGTTTATCCAGAGTTGACCAACAAAAACCCCAAGGAATAAACATATCAATCCTCAACCAAAGACTGAATAAGGTATCACCCAAGATGCCATGAGGATCACAAAGACCATCTGGTCTTGTGTCATTGATTAAGGACTAATTACTCATAAATCCATCTGGGTTGGAATTCAAACAATTCCTTGCAACTACTTAACAACCAACAATAATAAAAACAACACACACAATCAATTGAAACATGATCAACACCTCATAAGACTAGAATCATTGTAGATTTATTATCTTTACTCAACCATTCATAGAAATAGATTAATCAACTCATTAATTGAAAACAACAAATCCATACTCTCTTATACATTTTCTTAGTGTTACATTACATAGTTCTATGTGATTTATTTTAGACTTTGTAGATATGACATAATTAGAATTACAACCAAAGACATTACAAACATAGGCTCAGAGCGAGCTCAATGACATGGACTAAAAAAAATAGTAATACCCACAACCATCAACAACCCTATTTCTATCACTGTTGCTCCCTTTTATCTACTTCTTGGCTCTAGCACTCTGTCACTTTTAGTTATTCCCTACTCGCTCCTCTAACTGTTGGCTAGAAATATTTTGTCACCCTCATGCATTCCACATAGCCTCTTTAGAATTGTGGTAATATTAACTACCTTTCCATCTCATATTCTCACTGCTCCATCATCTCTCATGATTCTTGTAGTAATCATTTGGGGAGATTCCATGAAGATTATTTTCTTGGTTCCGGCATGCATGTGGTGTCTTATTAATTTCTAGCATTCATCGCAAAACTTGGACCAACACACATTGGAAGAACTTGAATTGGCATTCATTAACAAAACTTGACTTGCCACACATGCCACCTATCACCCATTGCACAACTACTTGAGCATGCACAAAACTGAAATAGGTGCACACCACTTTGTTTGTGCACGTGCTTGATATTTACCCAAAAATTTGGGTGCCAAAAACAGAATTGGTAGAGACTATGAGAAGTATCAGAATGGAAGTGTATAGTTGTAAAGATGACAATGAGAAGATAATAAGAGCATAAGAGGAACACAATTAAATAAATTCTTAGATGATGCAAATCCTAAATCAGTTGCAAAGGAAAGTGAATAATGGAATAGGCTTAATACATGAGGAAGAAGGTAGACATTATAAAAGAAGAGATAACTACAAAAGACCCAATCACTCAAGAAGTGCTAGTAGAACTCATAGACATCAGTCACCTCATTACTTAGCTAGGAATTTTTATGCATATGAAGAGTTAAGGAGCAGCTTGGAAGTGTCTCTTGTTAGGAATCAAAGAACAATATATGAGTTGGATAGTTTGCGAGGAGAGATTAGGAAGCTTAATCCACCATCCTTCAATGGTGAAATAGAAAGGGAAGATGGTGTTGAATTTTGGTTTCTTGGAATCATGAAGTATTTTCAGTTGCACAACTACTCATCTAACCTAGAAGCTAGGATTTCCACATACCATTTGCATGGAAAATATGATATGTGGTGGGATCAGTTGAAACAAGTTGAGCACATCAATGCGAGTAGGATTACTTAGAAGAAGTTCAAGAAATATTTTTAGTAGCATTATCTTTCAAAGCACTATTATGAAAAGAAGATGCAAGATTTATTTGAACTCGGTTTAGGGAGCATGACCATGGGAGAATACGAAAATAAGTTCTTGGGATTGTTGAAGTATGTGGGGTTTATAAAGGATTAAAAGGTAAATATACCGAGGTTTTTGAGTGGTCTTCCATGATTCTATAAAGATAAGATTCAATATGATGAACCTAGAACTTTTACAAAGACTATCAGAAAAAGTCAAGTACTTGTGTGAGAAAGGAAAAGGAAAAGAATCCTTTCATAAATATTTAAATAATAATAAGAAGGAGAAATATTATCAGAGACGGAAGGGATTCAAACCTCATTTCAATAGAAATAATCCTAGCACAAATGAACTGGATCATCTTGCTAAGAATGAATTCAAGAAGAAATATTTCTTGGGAAAAAGGGAAAGACCACCAATCAAATGTTGGGGATGTAAAGATGATCATATGTACAAGGATTTCCCTCATAAAGAAGACAAAATGAGGACACTACACAACATCCAATAGGTTAAAATTGTATAATACATAGGAATAAATATTCCAAGGATATATGCATCCTTGAAAGATCGCCAAAATGAACACCAATCCCATATGATTGAGGTGGAAGGTAAGATAATAAATCAACATGTTGCTATATTAATTGATTCAGGAGCAAGTCATAGCTACATTGATCCTAAAGTAGTAGACATATTTCATTTGATGAAAATTAAACTTGAAATATCGTGGTTGGTTCAGCTCACCACTGGAACCAAAAGAAGGATCAATGAGATTGTCAGAGATTGTCCAGTAAATTTGAATGGGGTAAATACTAATGTTTATCTAAATATCATATCATTAGGATCTTATCATATCCTAATTAGAATGGATTGGTTGGAAAAGCATCATGCAATCCTAGATTTTCATAACATAACATTTACATGTCTTGATGAAGAAGGAAAACATAAAATTGTGAAAAGAATTACGGGACCTATTTCGATCAAGGAGATCTCATCCTTATAGTTGAAGATATGTTTCAGGAAAGGATGTAAATTGTATGAAACTCATGTTCAGGAGCCAGAAAATACCAAAATGCCAAGTCTTGAATATTTTTCAGTATTGCAAGAGTTTGAGGATGTATTCCAAGAAATACCAGGATTTCCACCAAAGAGGGATATAGATTTGTTAATTGATTTAGTACCAAGAGCTGCCACAGTATCAAAGACACCTTACAAAATGAGTACACCAGAATTAAAAGAATTACAAATGCAATTGGATGAATTGTTGAAGAAAGGGTACATATGCCCAAGTGTTTCACCTTGGGGAGCACTGATACTCTTTGTTAAAAGGAAGGATGGAACATTGATATTATGCATTGACTTTAGACAACTGAATAAGGCCACAGTGAAGAAAAAATACCCTCTACCCAAAATTGATGACCTCTTTGATCAAGTAAGAGGAGAAAAGATGTTTTCAAAGAGAGACTTGATACCATGATATCGCCAAGTGAGAATCAAGAAAGAAGATATTAGTAAAAAACATTTAAGAACCAGGTATGGACATTGTGAATTAGTAGTGGTGTCATTTTGACTAATGAATGCATCGACTATCTTTATGTGCTTAATGAATGGTATATTCAGAAATTATTTGAATAAGTTTGTCATTTTGTTCTTAGATGACATAATTATTCATTCCAAGTCTAAGGAAGAGCATGAAAATTATTTTATATTGGTACTACAAGTTCTAAGGGAACATCAGCCATATGAAAATCTAATCAAGTGATCTTTTTACCAAGAGCATATACAGTATTTCAGGCACATTATTTCAGAATAAGGCATAATAGTGGATCTAGAGAAGATTGAATCCATTAGAGGATGTCCAACATCCATGAATGTTTCGGAATTCATATATTTCATGGGATTAGTCGAATACTATAGGATATTTATAGAAGGATTCTCTAAAATTGCTCATCCCATCACCTCTTTACAAAAGAAGGGAATTAAGTTTGAATGGACAACATAGTGTGAAGAAAATTTTAATTTGTTAAAAGAGTTACTTATTAGTGCACCTATTTTGAATATTGTTGACCCAAATGATAATTTTTTGGTATGCATAGATGCATGCAAAGAAGGACTTGGTGGAGTCCTCACTCAGAATGGACATGTCATTAGTTATGAGTCCAGAAATATTAAAGAAATGAGAGGAATTACTCCACACATGATTTGGATCTTGTTTCCATAGTTCATGCATTGAATATTTGGAATAATTATTTAATGGGGAAGAAATTTGAATTAAGAATATCCCATAATGGTCTAAAATATATTTTTGAGCAACCAACTTTAAATTCCAGACATACAAGATGGTTCGAATTTTTAAGTGAGCATGAATTTGAAATCAGGAATACCAAAGGAAAATAAAATAAATTTGTTGATGCATTCAACAAAAGAGTACATCTCATGCATTTTACAGCCATTAGTATACATAATTCATATTTAAAGAGATGAATTTTAGATGTTGTTGTTACAAGACATCATTACCTATAGGTAAAATAAATCTTACATCAAGAAAATGTACAATAGAAATTTAAAGAATATAAGATGAAAGAACATGGAGTACTTATGTATAAAAATTGAATTTATGTTCCTAGATCTAGAGAACTTAAGAATTTGGTATTAAAAGAAATGCATAATGTTCCATATGCCGGAAATCTTAGTTACTAGAAAACAATTGCAATAATAAGAAACCAATACTTTTGGCCACGAATGAAGAAGGATATTTCTAATTACATTTTCAAATATATGGAATGTCAGAGAGTGAAAGTTGAGCATAGAGACATAGCGAGTTTGCTACAACCATTTCCAATTATAGAGAAGAAATGGGAAATGGAAACCATTGATTTTATTACCAAATTTCTCAGGACAACAAGGCATTATGACTCAATAATGGTAGTGGTGGATAAATTGACAAATACTGCTCATTTTTTTCTCGTAAAAATGACTCATACATAAGTTAATATTGCAAAATTTACATGAGGGAAATTGCTAGGTTGTTATAACCCTAAATTTCACCACACATGCTTACCTGGCATCAGGCCAACTCATATCCCTTCATTGCCAAAACATCTGCTGAGAAACCTCTTTGAAAATCCTCTTGGGTGAAGGTACACGCACCCTAACCCACTACTGCACACGGGTGAATGCTGGCAGGCCTACTATAGCCCATGTTTACCTAACAAAGTACAAAAACAGGAAAGTTGTCGATGGGACAAAAAGCTATGAGTCAGTTAACTGAAACTCCCGGCCATGCATGGCTGGGAGTTTCAGTTAACTGACTCATAGCTTTTTGTCATGGCTGGGAGTTTCAGTTAACTGACTCATATCTTTTTGTCCCATCGGCAACTTTCCTATTTTTGTGCTTTGTTAGGTAAACGTGGGTTGTAGTAGGCCTGTCAGCGTTCACCGGCGTGCAGTAGTGGGTTAGGGCGCGTGTACCTTCACCCAAGAAGATTTTCAAAGAGGTTTCTCAACAGATGTTTTGGTAATGAAGGGATATTAGTTGGCCTGATGCCAGGTAAGCATGTGTGGTGCAATTTAGGGTTATAACATAGGTTGCATGGAATACCTAAGGAAATTGTTTCAGACACACATACAAATTTTCCTTCAAAATTTTGGAGAGGATTATTTAAGGGATTTGGCACAAATCTAAATGTTAGCACATCATACCATCCACAGTCATATAGGAAAACAGAGAGAGTCAACCAAGTGCTTGAATACATGTTAAGAATGTATGTGATGGATAATCCATCTAAGTGGGAGGTTTACTTGTATTTGGTTGAGTTTTCATACAATAATGGGTATCAAGTTTCATTGAATATGAGCCCATTTGAAGCTTTGTATGGTATAAAATGCAATGCTCCAGTGAGTTGGGATAACCTAGTAAACAAGGTACTACTTGGGCTAGAATTGCTCAAGGATATGGAATACCAAATGGTTAAAATTAAGAATAATTTGAAAGCATCTCAATATAGACAGAAGATTTATGCAGATAAGAACATGACACGTAGAGAATTTAAAGTGGGAGAGTATGTACTTTTGAAAGTGAAGCACAAGAAGAGCTCATTGAAGTTGGGAAACTATACAAAGATAACAACCATATTATGTGGTCCATTTGATATATTGGAAAAAATAGGGCCAATTGCATACATGATTGCATTTCCTTCTTTCATGAATGTGCATAATGTATTTCATGTCTCTTTTCTGAAAAAGTATGTGCGTGATCCTAACCATATTATTGATTACAATTTGATTCAAGTGAAGGAAGAAGGATATTTTTAGGTCCATCTGGTGCGCATATTGGACAAGAAGGTCAAAGTGCCATGGATTTGAGCCATAGTATTGGTAAAGGTTCAGTGAAAGTGTTATGGTCTTGAAGATGCTACTTGGGAGAATGAGGATGTCATATGGGAAGAGTACCCATGAATTTTTGAATACTTTTGAAAATTTGATTTCTCTTTTGCATATGCACTAAGGATAGTGCCAAAATAAGGGGGATGGGAATGTAATACCCCAGTTTGGAGTTCCCTAATTAATGATGTACTTTGGTTTATTTGATGAAAGGACAAAGTTCCTATAAAGTTGAAAGGTCAGGGAGCTTGGAAATGTAATACTTTGAATATTAATAATAAAATATATTGTTGGCTACAACATAGAAAAGGGAAAAGTTAGAGGGATATGATTCAATGAGAGAGGGGGCTAAAGGGGTTAAGTCTTTTATTATAATTTTATTTACCCACCTTGGATATAGTTGGGAAAAGTGGTTATGTGAAATTCTTGGGGAAGGCCATGTGGTGATTTATTGAATGTAATTATATAAACCCTTTTTTTTGGTTTGTTTGGGGGTTACTCACTCATTTTTGGTTCGCCATTTATTGTTTCTAGTTCCTCATTCATTCTTGCTCACTCTAGTTATCGGTTTTGGGGCATGGAAAACAAATTTCTAGGGGAAAAGAGCCATTGTTGTTGGTTGTAAGTAGATATTGAGTATTCCAGAAAGGAATGGATTTTTGTGTGCATAAGAATAATAGAAGTTGTGAAATAAATGTCCACAACTAATAATCCTTATAGTTTCCAACATTGATATTTCTTGAACAATAACATTGGAACCCTAGAAAAGAAGTGGAATAGCCTGAGGAACTGTATTGCGGAGAAAGGGGTTCATTTCTTTAGGTTGTGTATGATGAAGGGGAAGAGAGCTGGTAAAATAGGATTGTTTTGTAGTTGGTAAAATCGTGAGATCTTGTTAGCTAACTTTTGTATGTTTTAGAGTCAGCCTAGGACATGTCCTTATGGATTCATAGCCTTAGCTCGGGGGTGACCTATTGTTGAGAGCTAGAAAAATGTGTCTATGATTGGGTGGAATGTCCTATGTCTGCACCAGTTGGTGAATGGTTTATTTAAAGACAAGTTCTTTATTTGTTTTGTCTGTATTTTGTATTTTCTTGTGTATTAATTATCTCTATGTTGATTTTATCATGATTTTTTTGTTATAAGATGCATTGGGCATTTTCCTGTAACTAATTAACATGTTCTTGAATATTTCATGAGTTCTTGCTTAGCTTGCATGTTTCTTGATTAATTAAAGAATGGTAATAGAAATTCAAAATTTTCCCAAAAGATGTAGATTTATAAATACCCGAGAGTGGGTACGACACACTCTTAGAGTGAACCTCTTATACCTTTTTAATTTTCTAATTCTAACCCTAGATAAATTATTTCCTAGTGATTTTCTTGTTGAAATAATTGATTACAACTCACTGAATAAAATATACTTGTTGGAATAATTAACATAAAATAAATAGCAGAAGCAAAGAAACCAATTCCAAACACACAAATATTTCTACCCTTCAAATCAAATTAACATTAGAATGATATTAAATCTTACAAGGGATTCCTTACTGGGAAAATGGCCCACTAAGAAATAAAAGAAAACCAGAGATATTACTTGCAAACCCTAGCAAATTTTCTACTACTATAAAACCCCATACATCTAACTTTTTGAGATCTATATGTGCCCTACCTTACTATCACCTACATGTGTATGTGCCTTTCTACACTATAAGGAACATATATGTGTACCCTAAGTGATTTGTTCAATGTGTACATATCGACCTTGCGGCTCTAGTTCAGCTAGAACCTACTACTCCAATATGTTGGATCTTCCTACTACTACTCATATTCTCTCTTCTCCTTTGGCCTAAGTAGAAAAATATTTTCTCGCTCTTTACTATGATGTGATCACAAAAGTAAAAAAAATTGTGAAGTGTCTTCCTCCTTCACCCTAGCCTTTCTTTTATAATCTTGAGTTGAACCCTAACCTAATATCCAAAGTGATTAAGGATTGAGATTAGATCTCACCTCACTTGAGATCAATGCATAAGATTCATTTAATTCACTAATGCCAAAACTTAGGAATTTCATTAAATTAAACTCATTTAATTATAAAAAGAACTCTATGTAACACCATGTTTTCCCCCAAGACTGTAATTATGTTAAAGACTTCATGTATTGTGATTAATGAAGAATTTAATTATGTTTATGATTACTAAAAACACTAGACAATTGAATGAGAAGGAAACCTTGAGTACTATCCATGATACCATGGGTGGGACTGGTGAGGTTGAGTTGCGATGTTTTAAGGAATAAATTAGGAAGCTCATCAGTAATCCAATCTACACCTACATAAAATGAATTCATGATCTATCCAACATACCTAGATTGAATTTACCCACGAAACATGTTAATGGTGTTCAGGTTGGGTAGTTGAGAAATTATAATTGTTATCTAATTTGGTACTTGGAATAGTGAAGGGTCGATAGCGAATTCAACCAAAAGGACACATAATATTTTCTCCTTCGATTCGGGAGCCTGACACCAGGTGCTTACTTATGATAGAATTAATTAGGGATCTCGAGGGTAAGGAGAAAATTCCAACGATGAAGAAGGAATAAGGAGAAAGAGGATAGGAAGAGAAGAGGGGGATGCATAGATGAGAACACAAGCAACCCACAAATAAAAATAAAAAAAGTGCATAGATGCATAGAGACTGAATCCACATAGAAGAGAAAAAAATAACCAAACACAGAGGTGAGTTGCATACTCACAAAAATATGGTGTTTCAATGAATAGAAGAGATCATGCACACAAATCTGAGAATAAGAGAAGATATGGGAATTTTTTCATAAGAAAATAGAAATCTTTCCCAATAATTCAATGGTCACCCTAGAAAAAAGAAGACCCGTGCCCAGATTGGAGAAACAGAGGACCACATTTTGGTTCTTACTAGAAAGAAACTAGCATTGGTAAGGGGAGGTTTCTGAGGTATTGTGTAGTAGATACGGGACTGCCTTGTGTAGAGGAAATCTAGTTGGGAAGGTTCTTCATAAACTCATGGAGGTCCTAAGCTTAGAGGAAAGAGGGAAACTTCCATTGTATCCAGTGGAGTGAAGGAGAGTAACCTTCCTAAACCATTTCTTGACTTGGAATTCAACTTTGATAGTCCCCTCGTGGTATCATGGTCTGGCACAAGGGTGGCATGTTGTAGGAAGTAAAAGCTCATCATAGCCTATAGTTGGGTTGAAAGGCATTTCCCCTCAATCAATTGGCTGGTTGGAAGACATTATTGAATAGATAAGTGCTTTCACTTGTAATGTCTATTGAATGTTTGTTAATGGTCATAAATTGTATTAAGTTAATTGTAAGGAGTAAAATGTGATGAATGAATGTCAAATGTTGAGTTAATAGAGTAACTGTGATCAAAATATGAGAATGGCTAGTGCAGGTCAATAACCTTGTATTTTTCCTTGCTTTTGAAATGGAAATTTTACACGATATGAAATATTCATTTGGTATTTGGAGCATATTATTTCTTGCTTGTTGGAATGTGATTTAGGAGCTTTAAGGAATCGAGTTAAACGCTGGAAGAATGAATATGGGAATACTTTATGATTTATAAATCCTCAAACCACCCTTATCCTTATTGAAATCCCTTATTTAAACCTAGAGGGGTGATAGCCATTTATTTGGTGAAAGGAACATACCTTGACCATTCATCAAAGATCATGGTTTCAAAGGGAATCCTATCAGAAGGAAAATACTCCGGGAAAATCCAAAGTGTTAAGTCTTTATTGCATGAGTCATTGATACACCGAATGTTAATAAAATAATATTTGGGATATATATTCCATGAACTTTACACAAATAAATATATCAGGAAGTAAGAGATCGAGAAGGTCTAGAAAAACCCTAGGAGAGGTCTATGATGGGAAAAATATGATATCAAGAACTTGAGGACTAGGAGGACCATATATCTATAAATGTGGATGTTGATGGGTTTAGAGCCATTAGATTTAGGATTTTCCATCTCGAAGAAGGATTCTTGTCAAAGTGGTGTGCAGGATAAATACCATGCAATTTTTAGTCCTGAGTGATACTTGATCGTTAGATGTGAGGATCCAAGGACAGTTAGATCCATCGAAGGATTCTCATTGGAGAGGACTAGTCAGGAAGTATCATTGTCACTTGGAGCAGGTTAATTCCAATGGAGGAAGGGCCCAAGTGTACAGGAGCCATCAATCTATGTGAAAGGTATTTTGATATAACTAAAGTCATATATTGGTTGTGGACACCACTTTCCAATGAGTTGTTTGGAGGAAAAGTGATGCATTATCCTTCACATAGTTTGAGGTTTCTATTTGATCAAGGCCATTAATTTCTAGGTTAGATGATCATTGGACCTATCGAGTATAGGATCATTGGAGGAATTTGATCAAGATTTAAATGTGGGTGGTGAAATATACTTTCCCGATGGGTTAGGAACCTAATTCACCACCGACCAATGATGTTGTTGTGTTAGGTGAATCATAATCATCTAATCAAGGAAAATTGTCCCTACTCTATGCAACATCATTTCACCACATATTTGTTGAGTGATGCATGGCGATAGGTCTGAGGATTGCCACATAAGAACACTGAGAATAACAAGTCCCCGCATACTCGTCGAGGGCCAAAGGTTGTGTAAGGGTGAAATATCGAGACCCGAAGTGTAATGGAAATTGAAATTAAACATCCCAACAATATAATAGGGTTTAAGGGGGTTGGTTGTGTTACAAAGTGGTATCAAAGTGGTGTTCAAACTCTAGGATTGAATGGGTTATGACAGGTGCATGATTGTTTGAGAAATTTTACATGATAAAGTATATGCTTCATTTATTTTTGAATGATTTAACTGTGTGTATGAAGAGTAATAATGGTTGAGTAGGAGTGGAATCCTCACTCGAGATTTTCAAAGGTCGACTGATGTTTGACAAGGATGATAATTTTATACCAATGATTTTAATGTAATGGCTAATAGTGTTTCACTATTTCAAAATGTAGGATGTACTGAAAAGGAAAACAAAATCAATGGTGGAACATAGTATGGAGGACACCTCACACTTTTAGGATGAATACTATAATGGTAGGAGGGCCATAGAAATCCCTCCAGATTTGGTAGCCACTATCATAAGTCTTAAAGAAGAAAATGAAAGGCTCATGAGAGCTTAGTCCGAACAAGCATATTTGAATGCAGTATTAGTGAAATGTTTATCGGAGATCTAGAAGCACTTGTAGAAAGGTCCATTCATTAGTAATGCATAACTACAACGGTTAGATAAATTAAATATCCCTTCAAATGTACATACGCATGGACTATCTCATAGTAATGTAGGAAGTATTTCTTCCAAGAAAAGACATCGATATGCTAAGAGAATTAAAGGCTAGAGGAGGCACTTCCACAGATTCATCCAGTGGGAATGACACTGCAGAGGAACTTTCTAGCAGTAATAATAGGTCTTATTCTCCTAGGAATAATAAAAAGAAACACTCATAGAGTTTGTTGATGTAATAATTTAAGAAGGCTAATCCTCCTACCTTTGATGAAGAAATCAAGAAAGGAGAAGAAGCCAAGGCTTGGTTGTTGGGATTGAGAAATTATTTCCAAGTACACAATTACTCATAAAATACAAAGGAGAAGATATCCAATTTAAATGGAGGAGACTCCATATGGTGGGAGGACCTCAAGGAACTTAAGGGATTGAAAGAAAGCAAGTTGACCTAGACAAAATTGTGAAATATTTTAGGAAGGCATATCTATCAGAGAAATAATTTGATGGCAAGATTAAAGAGTTCCATGACCACAATTTGGGGAAAATTACCATGTATTCATAAGCCAATATATTCTTAGCATTGTTGATATATGTTCCTCACCTCAAGGATGAGAAGGCAAGGATACAACAATTCCTCAGTTGATTAACATAGTCCTATCAAGATAGGATTTGTTTTTATGAGCCTAAGACTTTGGAGGATACCATTAGGAAGGATAAGTGTTGTTATGATCAATCCAAGCATAGGAAAGATCCTCTTAAGGATTGGAAGAGAAGGGATAAGCCTATATTCCATAGTGTTGATGGGCTAGAATGACCCGCTCAATCAGATGAGGGAAAATGCCTAATGGCAGGTCCCAATTAGACCCACTCTCATTTGGAATAGTGTTTCTGACCATATTTTTGCCTAGTTACCAATCTAACTAATTTACTAACTAAATATGAATATGAGAACCGAAGGTTCTCAAATGAATTAAAATGAAAATTATATCTAACTAATTTTAAGCTAACATGGATTATTACTATTCTAAGATGCAGTCTCTATATAATTCCAAGCTAACCTATCATGATCAGGAGCAAACTAACAAGGTTGAAAACAATGAAATATATATATTACTTGCATAGAATAATTCATAACACAAGTAACATGCAAGTTCAATAGCACAACTAGTTAGAATCAAGAAATTGTTTAGTTAATTGTATCATACTATCATTGTACTCATTCTGAAAATCATGATAACTATACAAATGCAATAATTAATTCAGAAGTAATTCATAAACCAATATTCACAAACTACAATAATGAACACATATAAATAGAATAGTTACATTCATACATATCAACACCATAATATCCAACTAGAATGTGTCTTGGTTCAAATTAACTTGCAGTAAAAATATTGTCTTGCTACATTTTGAAACCAAAATTCCTTTCAAATGGACAGTCCTCCTTTTTATAGTGAGGAGGTTTTGTTCACAATCGTTATCTTTGCAATCATGAAATCATGGTCGTTTTACAAAAATAGGCTCTTCATATTCCGAATTCAAAATGAGATTACAATAACTGAAGAAGGTAACATTTGGAAAGAAATGTGGAATTTGTAGTCATGAGTTTCCATGTTCATGTAGTTGATCTTGATATTCTTTCCAGAGGGAATGATCTCTCAATATGATCTCGAGTTTGCTTGATTGTAATATTTCCAAGACTGATTCTCCATTGAAAACTTTGGTGGGTACATTTTGGTATAACTGCTTTGATGCATTCTTGACAAAGGATTGGATTTTGTGGGTGAGCCAGGTGGGTCTCAACATGTGTTCTTAAATTGATTTTCCCTCAAATTCACACATATTATGAATGTTCATCTGGATATATTTCTTGTGATCCTCTACCTCAACCATTTCGGTGTTGGTAGATATTGTTTCATCAATGGATTGCATTGGTTGTACCCCTACCCCTTTTGCAAGATCATTTTCACTACTCCATAGCTCTATGGAAGTGTCATTTGTTGCCCTTTGGGTGGTATATACATTCTTGAAGAGATTTCTGCAAGTGTCAAAGAGAATCCGGCATCTAATTTTTCCCCTCTTGGAATATATCAGTAGTGTGGTAGGTGAAGATTTGTGCATATCCTGCCAATTAAGAATTACTTCTAAGGCTTCGCTTGCTTCATGATGCCTTTATTGATTATCTACCAATGTGCTTTGCAACCTGAGTTTTTCTTCTCACTCAGCCCATATGTTATTTAGCATATTTAGGAGTTCATTCTTTCATACCACAAGTTCTTCACTCAATGTTAGTGTCTGTTCCTTGACAGATTTTACAATACGTGTAGATGCTCTTGTCTCTTTTATGGATATCATGAGTTTCTATTTTTCCTCCTATAACTCGTTTCTAATGGTGTTCCATCTGATTTTCATCCTTTTCTCTATTTTTGCATTCATCTGGTCTCTTTGAGATTATAGAGCATTGTTCATATTTTCTGTATTGAGACTTTCAGTTGCTTCTGCGGCTTTCTGGACATGTATGGTGATCTTGTACTTTACACATTTTTCCTATATTTCCAATTCAACTACTCTATTCTTGACAACGTTGAACACATTGGATACCTCAAGGATAGATGAGGCATTTATCCCTGTGAAATCATTGATTGCAAAGGCCGATTGAACTGTGTTTTCTTCAAGATCAAACCCTACTTTTCATTCTAATACCCTACCTGTCAATTATTTTGACCTTGTGTCTTCTCCTCTTTTCCTCTTGGTCGATCTCTTCTTGATACTTCCTGTCCTGTTATCAAAGTAGTAGCCTCCAATTACTACTACAGAGCCCTCAAAATTCAGGGCTTAGGAAGAGAAGGAGGAAACTCCTAGAATGGTGCTTATAAGAGTGTATTCTTCAGGGGGTATGTTCACAATGTACATATTGGGAATCGATGGAGCGTTAGGGGTCTGGCTTAAATTATGCTTCAATAGCTCATCCACCTTCTTCTTAGCTTTAGCTTCATTAGCTACCTGTTTTTCCTCTGCCTCATCAACCAATTTCTTGGCTTCTTCTTCTTTCTTATTTTAGAGTGTAGCCTGTTGCTCCATGCGCTCATATTATTTTGTGCTCTTTTCCTCCTCAAATTTCCTTTTATGATAATCTTGCTCAGCTTGGATCCTTTTTTGTTCTAGTTGTTCTTCCTACTTGGTTTTCTCCTACTCTTTGGTGATGTCAGTGTCCTACTCTTATTGAAGTAACCTCCAAAACTAGTTTAGAGTTTCCCTATTAATATCTTATTGTTCATGTTGAAGCTCTCGCTTGGCAGTTTCATGGGGAAACTGATGTAGGACTTCATCATAAGAGAGTGCTCCCTTAAACTTGTCCTCTTCAAAATCGACCACATGGATATTGGAATGGGTGAGATGAATAGACTTGACATGGCTGATTTCCAGCTCATGAGGATCATGTCCTTTTGGCTCTCCTAGGCATAGGATTAAATTTTGTAGGGCCTATGCTTCTTTCCTTTCATGTTTTCTATTGGAAATAGTGTAACTTATGATGTGGATAGGAAAAATTGGCCAAAGTTTTTTGTTGTTGATTTTCAATAGTGCAATAACCCTTGACCCCATGATTTGGTATGTAATTTAACTCATCAAAAAATGGTCTGGGATGAAGTATGGTAAAAGGTGTGGGGCTCTAGTGGTCCCATACACCCTGATATATGAATAATATTTATAGATAAACTAGTCGGCTACCCCTTTCATCCCATTCCTAGCTTCGAAGGAGATTTGTGTCTAGGGAAACCAAACAAAATGGAGTGAAGAGGGGATAGAAATAGATTGGATATGTCATAAAAGTGTTTTCTATAATTAATGCTACATAATTCAGAGCAGTATACATGAATTACGGGTTGGTTCTGGTCCTAGTTCCACCTCAAGTCAACAAACTATACAGAGGAGTAGATAACATCGATCATGTAGGTCGACATATAAAAACATGGTTTCTTCATACTTGGGAGATTCTTCACGTGTATACATATATTGAAAACAAGGATGTCTACCTAGTTGAATACTTGCCCCATCCTGGCGATGGTGTGTGCCAAAAGAAATGAATCGGTTTGAAAATTTGTGCTCTTCTCCTCTCCATATAGTCAGCAGAGCATGGCTGCTGAAATTTTGTAGGGAGTCTTGAGCTTGTGAGTAGGAATTAATTTTTGTCCTTGTTTGAGGGTTTCGGTTTTGTCAACCCACCATTTTTTCATTTGCTTCTCTGGTCCTTTTCTCGCTTGGTGTTGTGGGTGGGAAATCCCTCCTACGGACTAGAACTAAGGGTTTAATCATGCATGCATAAAATGACCATTTAAAGGCCTCTACTTTTTTCTATTCTCCCAACACAAAACCCCACATTCATGCAATACAAAGGTGCAAACAAGATTAGGTAACTCTACCTTAAATCCTTCGTTTGATGTCGATCCCTTCACTTTCACTCACTCCTTGACTACAAGCCTCCTCCCAAATCTGACCTGCATTCACACATGGACAAACAGAGAGATGCAAACATGCATTTTATATACTAATTGTTGGGTTAGATGTGACAATATCATAAAATAAATACACAATTTGAACACATGATATGGTGGGACAAAAAAAGTATTTATTTTTGTATTAATCTTCACAAGAGTAAAATTTAAAATATGTGGTCGACACTACTCCTTGAATCTAGTCCTGGGCTCCTCTTCAACTGTTCTCCAACTGCTTTTGTATATGCTTCACTTCACACAATAGTTGCAAAAGGTTGAGGCTAGGGGAATGCTAATTTGGGTGGAGTTTCTTTACTATGATTTTACTCTCTTCAAATGGGACCCCTACCCCTTATTTTATAGGCTATAAGGATCTAGGTATTTGGTCGAGTGACTGGACATGCATGGTCGAAAGGTTTAGTTAACTTTCCCAAAACTATGTGTTCCATCAACAACTTTCCATTTTTTCGTGATTTTGTAGGTACACGCGGGTTGTAGTGGGTCAACTAGTGTGTACACGTGGGATGTAGTGAGTCGTCTAGCATGTACATGCGGGCTATAGTGGTTCAGGGCACGTGTGCACTCAAAAAGGGTGTTTTTAAGAAGATTTGTTCAACAGTTTCTTGGAAAAGAAGGAATATGAGATGGCCTGATGCCAAATAAGCATGTCTAGTGAAAATTAGGGTTATAACAAATGCCCCCTAATGTGTGAGGTCAGAAGAGCATCTGATGGCCAAAATACATTATCAATATTCACCAACGTACCAAGCAAGTGAGCCCAGGGACCAGAATTCAGGAGGTGCCCTCTGCAAAATAATAATTGTCTCACCGAGGCGGGCATACCCATGCTCGAAATGAAATAAAATCATGGCTACCAATCAAATACAATATAGATCCATGTCATATAACTATATAAAGTGTAGCCGTGATAAATACACAACAAATCTACATCTCAAAATAAAAAATATATACATGTATAGTATACATCTTCAAGAAGATAATAAGGCCTGATGGCTAGAGATGAGGCCTTCAGAGCTCGAGCAACAGCTTCAAAATATTCACAACTCGGGTAGGAGTGTAATATGAGTGTATGACTTCACTACCCATAGGTCTTCCAAAATATTCATAACTCGGGTAGGAGTGTAATATGAGTGTATGAATTCACTACCCAAAGCTCGAGCAACAACTTCAAAATATTCACAACTCGGGTAGGAGTGTAATATGAGTGTACGACTTCACTACCCAGAGGTATTCGACAACTTGTCAGGAACAAACTAGAGGATTTTGATGAACAGGTTAGGTCTTCATGGATTTTGAACAAAGACTTGAATGGGCTTACAGGATGGCCGGGCATAGAGGCAAGAGACAAAATGTAGAGAGGCCAACTCAAGCTTGGTAATAACTTCCCTTGGACAATAGCAGGACATAAGGTGAAACTCAAGTAGCATGATATTTTGACATAAGTTCATGATGCAGGAGGCACCACAAACTCTCCATATGTTTGGAAGAATAACCAAAAGAAGGAGGAAGAATAACCAAAAGAAGGAGGAAACAACTCTATGTAGCGAAAAAATCTTCCTAAGGTCATGTTAAATCCCAAGGCTTGACGAACAAATGGAAGGACGAGCTTTGTCCAAGGGCAACTCATTGTACTGCCAATAAAAAAAAATACTTTTCCCTTCCTCTTTTTGGGGTATATTTGATTTTTTGTCTTTTTTTTTTGAAAAAGAATAAAATAATGCTACGTTACAAAAGGAGGAACGAGTGTCACATACATACTAGTTCCAAGCACACATAACACATGGACGCTCAGGGCAAAGGGACATATGCAGGAAAAGGACACTCGGGAAAAATCCTCCATGGGCCAAAGGTGTCACGACACAAAGGCAAAGTGCTACAAGGCTTGCGTATAAGGTATGCTCAGATGGTTCAGTCAATTGAGAGAAACATGGAGTCGGCATTAGGCCAAAGATGCAGTTATGAAAACGTGATTAATAAGACACACAATGGTAACATCCTTCGATGTAATTTTAATGAGCCCAGAGAAGGTAAGCTCAACGGTTTTTCATATTTAGAGAGTTTGAAAAAGAGTAAAAGGAGACTCCATTGGGGTACCTTTTTAGAAGGTAGTCTAGTCAGCTCTAAAAAGGGGTAAACTAGCACCAAAAAGACATCTATTCAAAACCATTTTAACGAGTGTGATAAAAACAAGATTACTCGGAAATTTTTTCATTTTTAAGGAGCCTGAAAAAAACTTAACTATGGACTCTGTCATGAATTTTCTTCTAGAATATTTTAACGAGTGTGAAAGAATAAGGTCACTCGATGATCTTTTCAATTTTAGGGAGTCTGAAAAGAGATTAACTATGGACTTCGTGGGGGTTCCTTTTTCATAAATTTAGTCCCTCGGGTCTAAAAAAGGGTTAAAATTATACCTGAGAATGCTCTTCTAGAGAACCAAGGCCCCTAGAGTATACCTTTGTTCGTACAGTTGACCATCCAGACCGAAAAAGGGGTAAACTACCATTGGATAGATGTGACTTCAAATTTCAGTTTAGCGAGCATGAAGGTCAACAAGATCGCTTGGCAATATTTTCATTTTTAGAGGGTATGAAAAGGGCTTAAAAGAAGACTCGTGGGGGCTACGAATCATGTATGAAACTGGTTCAGGTACAGCCCATTGTTAGGCTCAGACCAATAGTCTCTTCGATAGTCAACTTGGAAAGTCTCCCAAAAGGGAAGAAAACACAAACCATGGTGTAAGTCCTCCCTTGGTATAGAAATCATAGTCATGGCTTCAAGGATAGCCTCATCTGAAGGCAATTCAAAATCTGAGAAATCACGAAAATGAGGGTCGACAGTCCCAAAGGGTGAAGTAAACTAACCATACTCCATATGATGATGGAGGTTCTGGCCAGGACTGGAAGAGTTTATCAGGGAAGAATCACAAGCACAAGGGCTTGAGGATCTACAAACAACAATATTAGACTCAGAAGGATACTCAAGCCCACTTGGACCAAGAGGAGGAAGAAAGGGATCACATGCCCCCATTGGATAAACCAAAGGATCAATTGTTGATTAAAAGTATTGAGAAGGAAAACATGATTGCAGAGGTTCCTTCTCAGAAGCAATTGAACACTGAGGATAAGACGCCACATAATTAATTTGTGGCGGGGTGGAGCCTACACGAACACTAGGAACATATAAAGGGGCAGCCTAGACTAACGTTGAATTAGGATGGTGATTATCAGATGCCAGCTGGTCAATAGTGACAATGCTTCCATTGTGAGGGAAATGCATCACCTGGAAGAGTGTAGATACCACAACATTCATAGCATATACATAATCACGCCCAAGAAGCATATTGAAATCTAGTGAGCCTTGCACCACTATAACATTGACACGGACAATATTTTGTTGGCATGTTTTACAGGTAGCGTATGCTTGTCATTGATGGAAAGTACAACAATGATGATGGCTTGAATACAGGAAGAATGTAACAGAAAGGCACTTGAAGTATTTTGGGAAGATGCTGCAGAGCAAGCTCGATAAGATCAGAAGAGATAGTGAAGAGGATGGTTGGCATGATTTACAGGTAGTATGTGCTTATCACTGATGGCAAGATCAGAGTAGCACAGAGTCAAACGCAATGCCTAAGCTCGAGAGGAGAAGCGTCAGTGATAATTGGATCCCATTTAAATTCCCGAAAGAAGGAGGATCGTCAGATCTTATTGTATACAAGAAGAATGCACAGAAGAGGAGGACAGGTCTCAGGCGTTAGATCTGAGCATAATTTTCGACCATCGTTGGATCAGGGAGAACCTGCATGTTCATTAGAGTGCAAGGAGAAGTGGGTATAAAAAATCCATAAAGAAGGAGGATCGTCCATCTACGGTCAGGACACGTGGACACAAATCAACATTTCACTGACTGGAAAGTCAAAGGTATGAAATGCTCTAGCCTTTCACCTCTTGAACTCGTGATATGAAAAATCGTGAAATAATCTCAACCATTAGGTCGAGGCCAAATATGGACCATTGATCAGGCACAATGAAGGCTCGTGGAGTTGCGAAGTCTCGATAAAATCTTGATCGTTGATCCAAGAGGAACGCATGGCAGAAGATCAGAGCATGGACTCCATTTCAAGGTTTTGCAAATCGCAACTTGGAGAGGCAAGAAACAATACCACAGGAATGTAAAAATCATGAAATGAAAAATCGCGATATGATCTGAGCCATTGAATCAAGATCAGATCGGTATCATCGAATCATAGGACAAGTGGCAAGCAATTGGAATTTCGCTGACTTGGAGTCAATGGAGCATGGTGTGGAAACTCACGAGATGCAAGATCGCGATAAGATCTGGACCATCAGATCTATGGATATTTCAACCGTCGATCAGACTTGATGAAGTTTATAAACTCATGAAATATGAAGTGCCTTTTGGCACAGCCTGTGATCACCATCGGAGGTTACGAGAAGGGAAGGAGTCAGTCTAGAAAAGCTCCATTTCAGGGTTTCAGGGATTGTGACTTGGAGAGTCGAGATGCCTCATCTCCAGATTCACGAAATGAAAAATCGTGAAAGCACTTTATGGATAAGCGCATGGTCACAGCCATTGGGCACATCAATGGAAGATGGAGGAAGAAGCTAGAGGTGCTAAGCTCCATCTCGGAGTCTCAGCATTTGCAATGTTGAGTATCAAAATCTTCACCATAGGAATGTCGAAATGCCGAAATGAGAAATGGAGAAATAAATGCAAGACCCTACAGATTCAATCCAACGATGCAGGTGAATTTGAACATGATCGGAGGGCTACTGTTACATTTCACAGTTAATCAATCAGTTACAATTCAGTTAGCAAAACTGATTCATGATTCTTGATCGGTTGGCGATTCAGTCGCCAAGGCATTTTTTTTTTTTTTCCCAAGAAGATTTGAGGTGTAACTGAAGTGGTAATTGGGCATAAAAGGAACACATAGAGACTGTGCATAGTTTGTTGCTCCATATGAAAAAAAAATGAGTTGAACTGTAAGAAAGTGAAGGTGACAGTATGCGCAGTGTGAGATAAAACTCAGAGATGAGTAACATATGATGAATAGAAAGAAGAAAGAGAAGAATTTCAGAACAAGCTTGAAGCAGAGCAGAATTGTAGATAGAGGAAGAGAAGAATTGCAGAACAGTTAGAAGCAGACTAGATTTACAAAACATAGAAGAAGTGGTAAGAATTGATTTATCTGTCTTGTTGGTTATTCAATCATTCATTTATATTCCAGGGTGTTTGGGAGGTGCTAGGGAGGACTATTGTTCTCATAGGTTCAAGTGGGTGCTTGAACATGGGGAGTTGCAGCTTCCTTCTGGTTGCAGCCAGAGAAACCAGGGTGGAAGGGTGGTGCAAGGGAGAACAAGTGTTCTCTGTTATACAGGTTGGAGCTTGTGTAACTGAAAGTTGGTGCTTCCATCTAGTTGGTGCTGGAACACTAGGGGAGTTGGTGCTTCCTTCTAGTGGGTGCTAGAGAAACAAGAGAGTTGGTTCTCTCAAACAAGTTGAAGCTTGTAAAATAGAAGTACCAGCCTCACATTGAGTTGGTGCTCAATTATAGATGATGTATAGAACTTAAAAGACTGCCTATCATTTCGAGGAAGAAGAGGTTTTCTCCCTTTATGGGTTTCCTCATGAAAAAATGTCTCTGTGTATATCTTATGTGTGACTGATGCTCAATATTTTTACTGTCCATATGTTGTATAATGTTGATGATCACTTGAAGAAAGATTAAGAATCTATTAATAGACTTAAAATTGTTTAAGCACAGTAACAATTGATTCACCCCCCCCTCTCAGTTGTCTTAGTAATTTCAATAATTGGTATCAGAGCGGGTTCCTTCTATTCAAAGGTAGATCTATAATCTTAAACATGACAAGTCATGAAGGGACTTCAACCACTAAGCCCCCTCTATTTGATGGAACAAATTTTTTCTTCTGGAAGATTAGAATGAGAACATACTTAATGGCCTTGGGTGTTGATGTTTGGTATGTAGTAGAGACTGGATATACAAAGCCTGTTGTGCTAGCCTCCAAGGACGATAAGTTAGAGTTTAGTTTTAATGCCAAGGGAATGAATGCTATCTTGACTGGACTTGCTAAAGCTGAGTTTGTAAAGGTGATGCATCTTGAAACTGTCAAAGCAATGTGGGATAAACTTATTAGCAGTTATGAAGGAAATGAGAAAGTAAAAGATGCCAAACTTCAAACATACAGATCAAAATTTGAACAATTAAAGATGAATGAAGATGAAACAATTAGCAAGTATTTTTTAAGAGTTGAAGAACTTGTAAATGCCATGAAGGGTCTTGGTGAGAAGATTGAAGAACCATTTT